>QNGE01000732.1:56050-201178 GCA_008508345.1 Paragonimus westermani
GATGATGATGATGATGATGATGATGGATGATGATGATGATGACGACGACGACGATTTTGGTGGTGGCTGCTGCTCCCCTCATTCTCCTGTACAGTTTGGCTCTGAGATCCCTCCAAAAGACCACTTCTACTCATTACTGTACAGCTCCCACAACATGTACAACCACTTATGTTAACACTGTCCTGGTAAGCCTCACTTCTTTCTACCCAGCATCTGGCCTCCTGTGTTCTTTGCATAGGCTTGGATTACTAATTAACGTAGGCGATTTCAACGTTCACATTCTGAAATAGATATGTCTACTGGCTGTTTTCGCACGGACTTCAAACTCGTGTCACTGGGGCACATATTCGTACGTTGCCGTTTTGTTCTTACACTCACGGAGCAAAGACCTCGTCGTGCGCAGTGGCTGGCTGTTGAGGAGCCGGCTAAGCCTTCGTTAAAGCATACTTACCAAATTAGTCTCGGATGCAAGCCTACCAGTTCTAACCTCGAAAATCCCCACAGCTTCTGGACCTGAATCTCATATACTACTCATTAGGCCGTTAGTATAACATGCGGCAAGGCGGTTTGTGAGTTACACAAACATTGAATCTCAGAGAAGTCTCTAGAGTTGTGCAACGTCATGGTAGTTCACATATCCGTAGTAGGAATCTAAGGTGTAAATTGTATCCCTGCGGACCCTTCAAATTCGTCCTTCCTATGGACCCAGGGCTTTCGTTTGTCACTGGTTATCATCAAGGCAGACGACTCCCTCATCTCTAAGACGTTTAGAAGGTTAGATTGCCGCGTGGAACACGTTGAGAACCAAGTTAGCTGGCCTTCTGGTCCTGCTGTGTTACTCCGCAAACTTCCACTGTAGTACCCTAGTCGGTGGATTTAGAACCAATCATCAAGACTGCAGTCCACTACCGCATATCGATTTCGAAACTCTGTAGGGCTGGTGATCCAAATGTCCTCGTGCCAGCGATTCTCTAGGAAGGTGCATTGACATTAGTGTAAACCTTGACTTGATGATTTCAACTGAGACAACAATTCTGCGCTAAGGTCACACGGTAATCGTTCCCATGTTCAAGAAAGGAGCCAAAAGCTCCTACGAAATCCCGAACCCCAGACATTACTAGGGTTGTTGTGCCTATCAGATTTCGTCAACTCACTACATCTCATCAGCCAGACGTTATAGAAAGACAGACCAATTCGTGCTGGACGAGAATGTTTTGGTGAAATTCCCCGCTCGCCAACTTCTGCACTAACGCCATATGTATCGTCGGTCGACAACTGCCTCATGTTTTGGCTATAAAGGTATATCCAACTCAAGTGATCGACTATGTAAGCCGATTAAACTAGTCGAACGCATCGGTAAGAAGTCAACCAGTGATTTGCAAAGGACTACAGCCAATCAGTGTCGACAGTGTGAGTAAACTGGGCATGTCAGTGCAGTGACCAATCCGAACGGCACACTGGTGTAGCGTCAGATTTGGTTATAACAAGCAAAACAAGTTGTTTAAATGCTTTAAGCCTTAAAATAAACCGGCTACATGTGGAGTTGAGGCGTCGGTACCAACCATAATTCTTCATTGTGCTAATGTATCTTGTCTATAAAGTAACCAACAGAAACCCAAAAAAACTTAAATGTGCTTAGTGCCACAACTTCTAGTTTTAATTTCGCTTCAGAAAGCGGCCACTTTTAACAGACTTACAGCCTGGGGGTCGCGTAAACAGATTGTAGTTTACAATGAACTCTCTGATGGTTTCAGCGCCAGGAGTTACGTACGTCAAGGCTGTTTACCTTCACCGTTTTCGCTTAGTTTTGTCATAAACAAGCTAATGAAAGATTTTATCGGACACTTACAGGATGCCGGCGTGAACCTCATACGTGGCGGAAGGTTGATCTTGATTATGCTGACGGTTATGTATAGATATTTGTAATTTTCAGACAGCACACACAATGCTGGATGCCATTCTATGCTTTACTTCCTCCGATTGCGGAGTGTTTGAGTAAGACTACTGTGCTTACACACATTTACCGTTGGATAATGAAATGTGCATTTTGTTGATCGACTTCCATGCTCATAAAGGAGTTACAGCGGAGATATAGTGAGTAAAATGGAGGCTCATATCTCCAAGGTTAACGCGTTATTCACCAATTTGTGACATCTATGACAACACAAAGACGTCCCTCTCAACCTCAAAGGTCCCCTTCTTATCTATGGTGCTATCCTGCCAGAGTAGTCGCGCACGTGTATGGATCCGGTGCAACTAGACACAACCATATCCGAGAGATCAAAAGGTAGCAATCAGACGAAAGCGGTTGATCTCACACCGCTTACCCTGCAGAAATTCTTAGGTAGTGAGGACTGATCGGATGGTCATACAATATAACAGTTTTCATGGGCACGAGACTGCTCTCTTCCGAATGAGAAAGAAGGGAATCAGGTTAGGTACCGTGAAACAAACGATCACTCCGATCGACCAACGGTTGACCTTGACCGCTGCCGTATTGTCCAATACGACCGAAGAACATCTGGTATCACCCAAATGCTTGATGTAGCTTCCAGTTAATCCACTGCGCGCAACAGTGCTCAGAATCAGACATTAATTTCCTATTCACCATACCATCGAGCTAGGCAATACCTCACTGCCGAAACAGTCAGATTCTTGAGTCACCAGCTCCAGGTAGGGTGCCCCAAGAAAAACCTGCATACTATTGTCGTGCAGTTCAGCCTTTGAGTCACAGTCTTGGGATGGGGTTACTCGAATCAATCCTCTTCCGCGGCAAGAACGACCGATAAGTATCAGAAGTTTCCGTCCCATCAACCGTGATGGTGCATCAGTCGTCGGTGACGCCGCTCCGTCAAACATTGTCATTCATTTTGAAGTGACCATCTCAACACAGATCATGCCGTTGTTCGACCCCCCGTTTGTTCTATCGTTCGTTCAGATAGAGGCTGCTCACAAACAAAAATGATACAACATGAAATTGAACGATAAATGTATACAAAACGATTATCAACCAACGTTGTCAGCTAAACTACCCGGGTCATAACTGTGGAATGATCCAAGTGATCACTGGACAGAAATATCGACTACTAACGCGCACCTGCTGTGGTACAGGTCTATCACAAGGGATCACCGCAAGTACCATTAGTGGGTTTCTAATGGTCCAGCAGAGCTTGTACACAAATGTCAACTGGTCTGACTGACCGCTGACTCTGAATACGACAACCACCACCGGGAACTGAAACACAAGCTTACAAAGGGTCTGTCTCCGAATCAGCCAAACAGATGGAGAACGCAGTTCTATGGGAGAACAGTCAATTGCTGCTCTCGCTGATCCGTGTTTTCTCACTGTCAGTCGGCAGGCTGTTTGTGAGACCATATGTGAAAGAGATAGATCACGAGTCACGTAGCCTGCAGCGGCGACGTGACCGATGGGGTGAGCAATTTGAGCATGTGCGGGTGAATGGTGTTTATGTGTAAAACTTAGTTGCTTCTGTATGCATCACCACTAACGTGTCATCGATATACCTCCACCAACTTCTAGGTGGATCAGGAAGGATGGACGGCAATTTGTCTCGCAACTTTTACGTGAACAAGTTAACAGCTGTATGGAAGGTAGATGGTCCCACCCGTCTGTTTGCTGATAGAGCATCCCTTCGAATGTGAACAGTGAGCAAAGCTCCGCAGCTTCTACAATCCTTTCAACTGACAAACCAATTCTTTCAGCCAAGCTGGCGTCTGCATCAATGACCTTCAGGCATTCTCGCACTGAAATTGTGGCGGACAAGGAAACGATCTCAAAGCTGACCAGACATTCATTTGGATTTAAGCTTAGTTCTTTCAGCTTGGTGAATAGTTCTACGAAATTCCAGATGGATTAGTGTGCGCACTCCCCAAGAAGCTTAAGAATACGAGACAGAAATATGTCCAGGGCCTAGATTGGGGTTCCTGCATAGTCAGCAATCGGCCGCAGTAGTATGCCGGATTTATGTATTTCAGGTAAACCATAAAACATTAAAGCTAGTGCTGTTTTTGGATTTGGGTTATGCCAAAGTAACTTACCTTGGCTGACTGTCACCTTTCTGAGTAAATTTACTGCTAAAGCTTTTGATGTGTTCAAAGTGGAACGCTATATCCAGAAAAAAAACGCAATGTACGGTCCATCTGAAATGCGTTCATCAGCTTTTCGGTCATAATCTGTTTCGTTCAGGATGACTACCTGCTTAACTGTCTGTTTTTATTGAAGTTGTTGATTAATCATACCTCAATGTTGTGATTGTGTCTCGCTCCCTAGCAATCGGGCTACTTGCATTGGATTTCTGTACCCGAGTTCTGTTCATGTCATCGGTTGGTATCAATGGGATTGCATATACACGCACACTATGACTGTCCTACCTTATTCACACCTTGGATCATCAGGTTTCGACCTCACATGACCCACCAACCCGCTCATCCCATTCACAGCCTCCTTACACACCAACACTTGTCATTTGATGACTACTTCAGATAAATCTTGTATAATGTAACTTTTTAAATCTATATCGCTAACTAAAGGCTCTCCGGGAGAGCTGGAATGTTGCGAAACATACACCTCTTTTGGTCTTAACTCATTGTGGCTTAACTGGAGAATTACTTGCCAGTAAGCCGTACATTCTCTCACGTCCGTTTTGTTTCCGATTCGGAAGTGATAAACCTGATTGCATTAGTAGTCAAAGTTTCCTTCCTCTACCGTTCTGCTTTTTTTTGGCTTATACTCGCTATTTTCCCTATGGTTGTAAGACAGTCAATCATTCATGAAAACCGCTGACGTACCACTGTATTTGATTATGGTGCTTGTAGAGTATTCTCGTTGGTTGACTTCCACCCTTCTCTTTTCCCTGGGCTATCCGTACTTTTATATATATATATATATATACGTGTATGCATATTTTATACATATACAGATTATATATACATACATACATGCACACATATGTGTATGGTGTATTATGTATCTGTTTGTGAACCAATGTTATGTTGCTGACGCCAAATATGTTGAACCTTATGACTTGGCTAGGCTGACGGCGGAATCCGGATGCCTTCTCCTATCGTCAATAGTGGTTGGGACAAAGTTAGTCGTCGGGTGCTGCATTCCCTTGTTGCTTTCGAACCCAAGTGATTCGAATTCATTTGGTTGTCTGACGTTATCGTTTGTCTCTAGATTTTTATACTTGGCTGACCTTATTGTAAAATCACGGACGGTTTTTTCTCAGTTCCAAGATAACATCCTTTATGTGCAATGGCTTCCACATGGCGCTTTGAAGTCCGAACCGGACGACAATGCTGACACGTCAGTGGCTATGACGGATGCAGATGATTTGACCTATTCCAAACGTGGCAAAAAACGTAAAAAAGAAGTTTCAGACATGGAGACAAATGATGTCAAACGAACGAGGTCAGTTGTCAATCTGGCTGTTTCGTGTGTGCACCGTTTCCGTGCCGTATTGATTGTAACAGTGGACTCTGGTCCTGATTGCCTGCCCTAAATAATTTCACAATGGAGACAAGCTCATCTAGTATCCATCTGGTCAGATGCGATTCTGTAGTGGTTCCACAGGCTTAAATTTTATACGCCTTCCCGACCCAGTTTCTTTTTGTGAATTGAATAAACGTTGACGAAAGACTTAAACACCAGCTGGTATCCGTTTGCACACCAGATTCACTGTAATTGGCTTGAAAGTGACATCGTAAACGAGCTTGTTCGCTACATCTTTAATTTTGATGAAATCTCCGGATACATTTGAACAGTCGAAACATTCTTCCTTCGTGGGAGTTTATCGGTCTCCACTGATAAATCCGGTGTCGTGGACCTCATCTTGGTCTGGTTTGTTCTCTGCAATTACTCAGCAATAGGATTGTGTCCGAGTGAAAATCATATGTGGTAGAATTGTAAATTCACATTTTACGGGATGATCATAATCCGTTCTAATTCGCTGTCTGCGACCTGTTGTGTACGCCTGCTGATTTTTGGGTTGCACATACTCTGTTTTCCCTTACTCGTTTTGCAATCAGTACGCGTGATCTACCCTTGTAAGCGGCAAAACCCAGTGTGTAAGTCATTGCCATGGGTTTGAACTCAGGCTATTTCCGTTGTTCTTTGCAGAGTATAATGTGTGACCATCGCTGTTTCCTTCAATTAGCCTGCAATACGTTAGATGGATACCCACGTGAGCAATGGTGCTTTTTTCAGTGCACATTTTCGGAAACTTCGTATATCCGATCTGTTGGTTATATGTTAACATTCACATTGTGTGATGGTTGGGTCAATTCATTCGTAAGCCCGCTGAGGGTTGACCTCGCTAAACAGTATTCAATGTGGCTATTAACGGTTGCATAACACCACGAACTGTGGAAACCGTGATAACTCTGTTGGATGAATTCGGTACTTATCTTATTCTACCAAATACTTTACTTCCTTTATTGTTACCGTCATATAGTCCTCACTATTTGTTGTAATGTATAACAGCTTGAGTGACGACATCGTTTGGTCTGGCTGATGATCGGTTACGAATGAATGCAATGCAGGCTTCGTGTTAGTAGTTTAATCCACTAAAAGTAAGTCGGACAGTAGTTACATGGCATATACCTAATAGTTCTAGTATTTAGCAACGTTTTTCCCGCTGAATTAATATTTCATAACTCCTGTTTCCTTTAGACAAACAAGGGAAGAAGAATTCGAACTCATTGCCTCAATTCCCGAGAAATGCGATCAGTTTCCAATGGCGTCGTTGTCCCCTTACCCTCCGCCCGACTCTACCACTACCTCGTCTGTTGATTCGACGTCGAAACGGTCAAAAACGCGCAACTACCAGAATAAAAAAGCCCGACTAAAACAACAACAGCAGCTAGGGGAACAGTGTTCCCGTTTATCGGACAAGTCAGCGGTCGATGTGACCGATTGTGCTGAAATCCATAGCCCCGCTACCGTAAATCCGATGCTGACCACACAGGAGGAGCGAAAACATCAATCTTCAGAGACTGTCAATCCATCTGCGGGTTCAGCCAAACCTGTACTCATCGTGCGAAACGTGTCGTTCCAGGCTACACAAAAGGAGTTGAATGAACTATTCCAGCCCGTGGGTGGCCTAATCAAAATCCGTCTGCCCCAAAAGGTAGCCGGTGGACATCGAGGATTCGCGTTTTTGGAGTTTGCTAGCGTTGACCAAGCGAAGGTAGGCGTTTTTCTTGGTGTTATCCGGTAACCATCGTTTGGTTTAGTGTTCCATTTAATATGGGTTTACAATTACGTTAAGGGTAAATTTAGACTGGGGATACCGAAATTCAATTTGCAGTCACGAATCCAGATTATGATTGCCATAGCTGTCGGAATAACTCCCAAGAAACCTTCAGGTCACTTTTGAGATTTTAATCGGGATTTAGCTTGTTTCTTCCTAATCCTTCTTTCTATGTTCCTGAAAGGCCAACCTATTCCTAATTAGAGTGTTATCGTCCGGTACGTGAATGAAATGTCCTCGGTATGTGTAGTATGTCTGACACTCTTTTTAACCGGAGCCAATTAGCACAACCTACTCAATGAACCCGAGTACATCTTGTAGAAATAGGGGCACTATTTGCAAATGTCGCTTCCACGACGGTAGTACAAGAGAGGTCGTGTGGAGTACTCATCACCCTGTGTAACAAGCAATGCTGAAGTCTCTTTGTCATGTTTTTTTGCTATGCAGCCGTTCTTAGAGTCTCACTGAACTCACAGATAACGCACTAGACCGAAACACTACGAATGTTACCGTACTCCTTAACCATTTCCGGAAAAATCCGTTCCGCTTCCCACGTCCGTATGCTGTCAGTCTTTTTCATTCTTGCTTCTTTGTTCTCATCGGTGTCACTGGGATGACCCGGTGACGATCCACAGTTAGTGCCTAGCCCCGTGCGTCTACCTGCAGTTCGCTTCCAACAGTGCCGATTTTCACCTTGTGACCAGTTGAGAAACCTTTTTGCACGTTCTTTCTCGAAAGATCATCTGAGATGACGGTTCATTATTTTTTTCCCTCCGGAGAACTGACCATAGGAGTTCAGTTGTGATGATGGTGAAGATAGTTTAATTGCAAAGGACAATAATATAATGAACGCTGGTTTATTAGGACACGATAAATGGACTCGGTATAATCATTACGTTTATTTTGACGGTTTCAACTTCATTAAGGCAGAATTAAATCTTATCCGACATCTAACCGAAGAGACGTTGAAGATCCTAAATGGACTTCTTACGAATGGCTTTCATACAGAACGTTTACCCGGTTCGTTTTATCCAGAAACTCTGCTGGTGATCAAACAAAAATCAACGTCGCTGTCTGTAATTAAAACATGCGTTCCTAGGGGTGGCTGGAGAGGTCGCATGAAGCTTCGAAGGACAATCAGAACAAACCTACCTTGCAGTCCAATTGTATGCGAGATTCCGTTTAATCTTAAGTAACAAGCGAACATCCAAGTTCCCTAACCAATTTTTATGTCTACTGGTGTTGTGCATCAGACACTTATTCTACTAAAAGACGATAATTTGAAAAGTTATTCAGACTTAGTCTGAGGAAGCTCCTAGGCTAGAAGCGAAACTTTAACAGTGGACATAAATGCTTACAAATTGCCTAAAACTCCAGGGAGAAGAATGCCATTCAAATCATCTTGCAGTGTCTAGAAAGCGTTCAAACATGGCGCTATTTTGAATAATGACTTGTTGAGACTATCAGTGTCGGGATTTCGCAACCCTGATCTCTGCGCTTATGCGGAGACTGAATCCCTCAGTCCGGTGAACGATTTTGAGCAGTTATTGAGTAACTGTCAGCTGTCTTGCAGTGTTTACTTTTTGTTGGCCAAATTTTTTATTCGTACTCTGATGGTATTTTTACGTTTACCTTGTATTAGTTGGCCTAATGTCAGAAAGTAGAGAAAAAGCACTGCGCTCTACCTCGTTTTCACAGCTTCATTGGACAGTTTCGCTGGAATGCAGGTTGAATTCGTTTGTTTATGGTAGGGATTTTCTGGCAAACTTTGTGAGTTTTCGGATTTTGGCAATCTTGTAACTGAGTTTCAAGATCCCCATAATACGGAGAACAACTGTGGAAATGTGTTTTTCTCGATATATAGAGATTTGTTATGCCCGACGCAGATCACTGTGATTGGTTCGTTCATTAAGAACAGGTATTTTGCGAAGTCGATCCGATTTCTTATTCTCGTCAGTTGTATCACATGCGACGGTTAAGGGTAATCAACTTGGTATAGAAATGTCGAAGTTACAGAAAGAACTGACATCCATCATAGTTTCAGTGCTACAATTATCGGTGCTCGTCCCCAGCTGATAAGCAGTAAATAAGGGAGTTTCGACGCGTTTAATCAGTCGATACTTTCCACTCTGTTTGATTGCAATTTACGATGCGTTTGGACCCACATGGTGGCCTGCGTCCAATCCGCGCTTATTGGTGAATGTTGACACTTAATCTGTGATCGTTTGAGACACTGTCCGTTAACCGTTCCACAATACATTCGGTACGAGGCATCCTATCGGTTCTGTCGTTTCCTGCAAAGGTGGATAAAATTCTGTGATATATTTCAACGCTTCATCTGTGAACCACGATCTTCTACACTCGTCATCATCATCATCATCATTTCCAGCTTTGAGCCACGCACATGAAAGTCATGGGCCGCGCTACCGTTGGTCCCGACAATCGTCCACGAAGTTGCGGAGTACTACATAAGTACAATATACCGGAGAAGGAAAAAGGAAACTAACCAGGCAAACAAATCGGCTTCATGAAAACCGAGGGTCAACAAGTTTCCGGACACAAGCCCACTACTGACTGCGACACACCAACATGTCAGTGTTCCAAACCAGCTGTGTGGATGGTCGCGAACTCCCCAACCAAGTGAACGCATCTGCCAAGGCTTTCATAGACAGCGACCACATCAACGCCTGGCCACCTTGCGCTTTCCTCCAACGATTAGCAACCACATTAAACAATGTAGGCGCGACGGAAGTTTCGTCGGCATGTGGGTTACTTGACCCGAAAACTGGCAATGACTGTACATTTTCACTATCTCGGTTATCGGCCCCGAACCTACACATTTCCCAAACGTAAGCCGATGTTTCAACGCTTTTTTGTAAATTCAGCCCATTTGATGCTGATTACCTGGCGGAGGCAATAGTGGTCGAGTACTCGGAACCCAGATGCACCTTCCGTACGAATGGGTCAAGTTTCTAATCAGTAGAGAGAAAGTGAGTGGACACGCGCAATGTTAACATCATCTTTAGTCGACAAATGTGTACCTTTGCGCCGCCACAAGTGATGGCGGTACGCGAATGCATTACGCACTTTCGCTGTCCTCGTGGACACCTCGTCAGAAATATTACAAGCTGATGAGATCAGATTACCCAGGTAGGTGAAGTGATCGGCAGACTCGAGCTGCTTGCCTCTAAGATCAAAGACAGGCTCGGTGCCAACCCAATTTTGTAACAACACTACACTTTGAAGGTGCAAACTGCCTACCGTACAGACCAGCCTTATCATTTGGCCTATTCAGCATGGCCTTCATGTTCTCTGCAGAATAACTAGTTAAGGCAACCTCGTCTGCGTGCCTAATATCAGTCAGTTCATTACCTGGTGGGAGTTCCATTCCGAGATGCCCGGAAACTCTATGTGCCCCTTCCAGAATATCGTTCATCACAAACGTGAGAAGGAGGGGAGAGGACAGACGTCAATTGTCGCGGAGGATGCTCAGAAATACGCTCTCTGCATTCAGAGCGGGCATACAACGATTTTTAACAAACTGATATGCTTCACTGGGATTCCTTCACGATGAAACCAGTCCGGATGAGCGTGTCGGGCTGCCGAATGGGAACAGTCTCTAGTTCGAAAAATATTACAACCGTTGGCTGAGGAAAAGAGTGCCGATATCCCAGTGTCTATCTTAAGGTGAAAAGGTGATCGATAGGCCCGCGACCAGGCCGGAAATCTGGTTCTTTCTAGGTTTCGGAAGACGCCACATAAGGAGACCCGTACAATGCGATGGAGACATGGTTGGTACCTTCTGTGATTGTCACAGGACGGCACGGGATTCTTCTCCGATCCAACGCAGTTAACAGGACATATACTATGTCTCCTCTCGAGATGATCGGGCAACCTGATCCTTGCTCACAAGCGAGAGTGGTTGAGCGTTCAGAATTGATCATTCGGTCGTGCCTAATATGGGGTCAGTGGCGCAGTGGTCAACACGGTTGCCTCATGATGGAACGGCCGGAGTTCAAATCCCGGCCGTGGCAAGGATATGCACTACTGACGAGCACTAATGAGAGCGAAACTCGAGTCTACTGGTTGTTTTCGAAACACACCGGCTGGCTGGAGAGTCTATCTGAATGCGAACGCTGCGATCAAATGTGAGTGATGGTCAACTCGAAAATAAACCAAATCCCCGACTACTCGTCAGTAACGTAAGAAGCGTTGGAATGATTGTGAGAAGTGAATCTATCAACTTTAGCTGTATGTTGAACAGTGAGTCCTGCCAGAATGTGCTTCAGATTCGATCGGTACGGACGTTAATTGAGACAAATAGACTTTCTTTCGTGCGGAAAAGATCGACACTGTTGTCAGCAAGTGCATGGCTTGTCTCATGTTGTGTCCCATTTTGCGTATGTGGCCGACTGATTAGTTTGTCAAGTAGGATCGTGATACCATTGTCATCAGCATGGAACAGTGAAATCCCACATCCTAACCTTTAGCTTGAGGTCATGCACAGCAATAGATGGTCATGTCCGTTGATGTGTACGGAACTGTTTGACTTGCCCCTTTTCATTTGGACATATTACGGTTCTCAGTAATCTTTTCGATGTCACTTTAGAAGAGAAGAACGATTTCGATGCATAATGTATAGCCACATGCTCTCTTTTGGTTGTAGTTCCCTATTTACTAGTCCACATTGTACGCAATCAATTTCTGAGTTTAGGTCACACGCGAACACTTATCGGTTCGGTCCTGTTCTTTTCCCCCTCCCCTCGTTTATCTAGGCCGCTATGACTTCGCTCGGTACGGACACGCACTTTCTTGGGCGGCGACTGCGCATCGAATTTGCCCGCGGCTGATCAGTACTTTGCTCTCTACCTTCTGCCACGACACCAGCATTACTCTAATTTGTACATTGCTTGTATAGAATGTTTACAACATTGGTTTCTGTTTTCATCTCAGTTTGTTTCCCTTCTCAAAGGACAATCCTCCACTGGTCTAACCTTAGAATTGCGACCTCCAATGATAGTACCAAGTTAGTATGTTAGCCACACTCTACGCCGGGTCTGCTTGTTTAGTATTTCTCTGTCTACAAGGTTGACCAAACTGACGTTCTCCGAACGGGGTAGGCATTTGGCATTACAAATTAATTAATCACTATTCACACAAGGTCTTGGTTGAGCGTTTGCATTTGATTATTCAGTTATGCCTGGTGTTGTAATTAACATGCTAGTCTCACACGGGTGCAAACTCCGATCCGGACAAGGATATGCGCTTCTGTTGAGCTCTGATAAGAGCGATACTTGAGTGTAGTGCTTCCTTCAGAAGTGATCCAGCCGAAAGGCTTGCCTGAATGCAGAAGCTGTTACCAAGTGTGGGTGGTGTTCAGTTTAAAACAAATTTCTATTCTGTGGATTTTGTCATTCTCACGTTGCTTGACTTCACGTGCTTTACTCATCTACCCCCAATAGGTAACTTTATTCAAGAACAATACTGCCACCCCCATTATTAGGCGATGAGCAAACACCAAATGGCCTTTACTTAAGACCTACTTTTATCTCAGAGATTACTATGATTTGTAAGGCTTAAAAAATTAGGGTAATCCATCTCCGCATCACTCCAAGTTCACACTGCAGCCCAGTGGTTTCACGCCTGCAAAACCGTCGCCCCTTCACGTTGCTGACAGATCAATTATTAGTCAGAGCAACTTATGGAAAGGACGATGTTTCGGTCATTCGACCGTAATGGTATTTACTGAGGACACTCATGTCACAGTTAGTTCTTCCAAGTTCTCTGTTCTTCCCGTGGTTAGTTCTTACCGAAAAACGCAACGGCCGCAATACAGCATGAGTCTAATCGAAATGGTGATTCGTACAAATGAATGTAGACCTACGTCAACACTGTTTCGCTAACACCACTTGCAAAAATGTACTATGAGGAGCAACGCTGGTTGATTTCCTATCTGAGTTCCGCCTGTTTTCCATACAATTAACCATTTTTACCATTGTTAGGATTGCTATTCGACTAGATTGCAGGTGGCTGCTCTCGTTAATATTCTTCAAGATGTGTCCTACTCCTCGGTAGACGTTTTGGTAATTTGTTTTCCATTTGTATACGAAAATACCGTGTAAAGAAATTCACTTCAGAGCTATGTATTCCAAAATACGTCCCTCCGTCACACTGGCTGTAAACATATTCAACGACGACAAGTGTTTTCGTCTCCGTAATTGGATAAAATTAATGCTGCGGGCATAATTAGGAAGTGGCATTAGTTCGGAATGAATTGAATGGTTGCCGTATAAGCTGGTTTGTTTTTTCATTACTCTCAATATCGTTTAGGAACTGCATTTCAGTCTGCTGAAAACTGTTCACTCATGACTGCTGCTGTTAATTGGTTTGCGACTTTTTTGACCAATCTTGAAGTCACTTTTCGCTTCAGTTGCTACCAGAGATCCCTGTTTATAAACAAATATCCATTTGTCTAGACGCGCTTGCTTTCTACCGATGTACACTCTCATTTCTCTGAGTTCATCAAATGGTCGTGTATATCCGAAACAAAAGACCGCTCAGTTCACAAAACATTAAAAAAGGACGCAGGAGTTAAGGTCAGAATTAGGACTCAAATGTGTAAACTTGTATTGACTGTAGGATTTAAAGTTGCTTTCCGTCTGAGATGAATGATAAAGAAATATTGAGTTCGAAATTTTACAGCAAGGTGCATACCGTTAGGAAATGTGTCTGGTGCATCCGAAGGTGCTTTAGCATCAATTACTGAACACCAATTTTCGTAGTCGCATTTTAAATGGGCATGCATTGTGTCATCGAACCGTTTCAATTATGTTACGTGGTTTATGGTACTCAGAAACATGTCATGGCGCTTGTGCGAATACAATCACGTTCGATCTGACTAGACCAAACAGTTCACGAGTGTCGTCTTTATGTCATACAACCGTCCACTGTAGCTCATCATACGACGGGGGTGGGGTATCAGAGCGCACAGTAGCGCGGTATTGATTCTTTGTTGCAGTTCGATCAATAGAAGGTGTGTCAGATAGAGCGGATGCAGTGTTGTCTGAAAGGGAAGTGGATTGTGCAAACGTTTGTGACTTGATCGTAGTTAGCTTCAAAAAATCAGAAGACAATTGCACAGGATCGTTGGAGGTGGCTGTAGATTTACTATCGGGACTTAGGGGGTTTTCAGTCAAACGCATGGTCGATCTCCCGCCAAAACCGGGAAGATCATGATGCACACATAAGACACTTTTGTTCGTTTCTACCTCGTTATCATCGTTCGTTGTGGTCATAGAGTTCCGAAGGTTCCTGTCTATTTGTACACGTGCCGCTTCATACAGTGATCCATTTGATTCTTCGTTTGACGGGATGAAAAATTTCGTTTGCTTTGCGATATAATAATCTCTTCTTTCTTTTCCGCATGATCGGCAATTGTTTATGAGTAGGATTGTGCCACCAATCAGGATGGCTCCAGTAACAGGCACTGCTGTCCCCAGAATTACCATAAGCAGGATCATTTGGTTCCCCGACCGAGTATGGACGACGTGTATGGCCCCGGTATCCGCAGTGTCGTTCCACCCTGAATCTCTTTGATTGCTCTCGGTGTGATTGTTAGTTAGTTCACAGTGAGGCCCTGTCCGATCCGGTGGACATAAACACTGATATGATCCAGGCAGATCACGACACCCTGCTCCATGTTCACACAAAGCTCGTCCGGTGAGTCTTGGCACCTCAGCGCATTCATTCACATTCTCTCGGCATGTTGGACCAGTCCAGCCAAATGGACAGTGGCAAGTGAATCGCGTAGCACCGTCCAAACACTCACCACCATTACCACATGAAAGTGCACCACATGCAGACACAGCTAGTTGACAGTGATCACCGGTGAATTTGGGCGGACAAACACACTGGTAACCCTGTCCCAGACTGACGCATCGACCTCCTGTGAGGGTAAACCGAGATGATAGAAAATTTTCATTAAGCGCTTCTCTGATCTCATTATCAAAATAAGATGATTAGAGACACGTACTATTAGATTAAAAATGTGCTACTTCTTATGTTATGGTACCTGCTACTTCTGGGCTGTAGTGTGTTCTCTGCTCCTCTTTCTCCCAATCCGAACGCTCAGTTCAATGCATTCTCGATAAAATTACTGTCCGCAGAGAACTGTGGTAATCCGTTGACACAAAGCTGTTTTTTCCCTATTCTCTTTTTTCGATTGTGTTTACCACGATTGACGGCGTTCTTTGCTGACGTATTATTAGTTTGCACTCCTGAATCCAGCTATTAGCCCTTGGTTCAGGTACTCGATCGTCTATCTCAGCGGTATGCTCGAGGACACAATGCAAGGTGTAATCTTTTCTCTGTTACCGCCTTATTTGACGTGCATGGTGTCAGGCATCAAACACTCCACTTTCTTCGCTCATCTTAGTGGAAAATTTATTCGAATTGGTGATAACCGCTCAGTTCCTCTCTTAACACAATTAAAGGCAGGGGAGTTTGAATTTGCACTTGATGGAGTTATATGAAATCACTTCAGTAGATTGTTTGGTAAGTACCAGAAGGAAGTATCACGTTTTGTATAGGTCAAAGTTTCTCCGTTTAATTAGCTGTGTACCGTTTTTTCGTATTCGGATAATCGCTCAATGTCAGTACTGGTGAACACAAGGTCTGTCTTCGAATATCCGATATCTTCGCATTTTGATTACCGATTAGTAGTAGGGGATTTTGACTTTCATATGAATTGAGCATCACACTCTACGGTGTCCCATTCCCATGGACTTTCCGGCCAACCCCTTTCGAAAAGCACTAAACTCAAGTTTCGCTCTTTTTAGAGCTCGTCAGTAGTGTGTATTCTTAACACGGCTGGGACTAGAACTCCGCTCACGCTTTCATGTGGCAACCGTGTTGGCCACTGCTTTATTGGTCTCACGTTGGGCACGATTGAGTAGTCATCTTTGAACGGTCAGTCACGTTCGCTTGTGAGTAATGCTCTGATTACCCGATCACCTCGAAAGAACACAGTAACTGTTCTTCTAACTCCAATCGATTACCCTTCGACTAGGACTTCTTTCAGAGTTGGAAACCATTAACCTGTTGAGCAATATTTTGCTCAGTTTCGTCGCATGAGCAGTATATATTGCTTAGCAGAAATTCGTTCGAAGAATATTACCGATTTTATGGCTACTACCACTTATAACGTGTGTGTGTGTACCGGTGAACCTCAATCGCGCCTTCTACTGTCTCAACAGCTGATGCGTAAATTCGAAGTTACTAACTCTTACAGATTATTCGGGTCATTCTTATCGGACTCAACGAAGCTCATAGGTCAGTGCAGATGTCGAAGGTATGGGAAGTGTGTGGATACTCACCTTCACTAGGTCAGATGGTACGATTAATGTGTATCTAGTCAATTTGTGGGACTCAAAATACCGGCTTCGAGGCTTTTGCTATTCATATACTTTTAACCACCTACGTTAATCTCTGAATTCATGCCAGCCTGAGTGGCGCGATAAAAGTAGCTCGCAAGCGATCTATCACATTCCTCGTTCAAAATGTCTCAATTCGACACGTTCTTTTGTCTATTCTGGGTATGTTCATGTCAATTGAGCGCATAGTAACGTTAATTTGTAATACCCTTCCGTGGTCTTCCTGTACTGTCGTTCTTGAAGGGGTTTATCCACTGTTATACCCCCTATTGCGAGCACTGAATAATCGCAGTAAGCTGGTGGTCTTTACAAGTTTTTGCAGCTTATTTTTTCTACGTTTTCTGACTGAAAGTTGTATTAGCAGATTTTGCATAGACGACGCATCCCCCGAGGGGCTATGTTCGTTCATAACAACAGTAACCTTCAAGGTTAGTCCCGGTGCATGTACGTTGTTTTGTTTTCATGGGTCCACTGCAGATGTAGCGGTTGTTTCAGATCGCTTGGTCCTGCTGCATTCAGGTCGGCCGGACGAGCCTTATCACGTCAACCCATCGCGTAGGTGAAAGACGTTTATTCGCATCGCACAGCTGAAGTTTCGTTCGTAAACCATACGGGAAACAGATTGTTTCCTTACACCTGAGTCAGAAAAGAGCCAGAAGTTGCCCTGACAGTAGAACCGGTTTGAGTTGGTGTTTGTTTATATGGCTTACAACGAAGTTGTCCAAACAAGTTCAATGAACAGCACCCAAACTGCGAAAGTTGATTCAGAAGAACTTAAGGCTTCTGTGATGCCAATCCTCAAAAGCTACGGTTTTACACTTCCCGAAATCAGGATTCCAACAGTTGAACAAGCGTGAAGTATTCCAATCCTGGTGTTTGCCTAACAGTACCATTCACTCTACCGTTTTCTACGATGTTGTTTGAATCATTAAATCAAAAGTCCTTGTGTTTCGTAACCTTCTATTTCCTGTGGATTCTGTAACGTCCGAAGGCGGTTCAACCTCATGTTTATGGTTTGGACAAGCTGCTGTACCCTGTCTAGTGTGCGCACGCAGACAGTGTGTGCATGCCTGTTTGTATGGGATACTATTTCTGACACACCATTGTGCCCGTAACCTTATGTTTGGCTGCATCTGATTGGATTGGGTCTGGACCTTCCCGAATGAACGACTAATGTTTAACCTGCCTGCGTTTGCACTTTGGCACTGCATCGTCTACCATCTAACTGTACCGTTAAGTCTACCTGATCTTACCTAGTGTACACTTATCCTCCTTGGTACAACACAGTACTATTTAATCACACCTGACTCCTACATTTGGGACACGACACGGACCTATTGGGGAATCTCGTTAGTTAGACTAGGTTGAGGTCATTTCTATCAACCGCTAATATACCCGGCTCGAATGGGAATACACTAGCGGGTTTGGTTTCATTGGGGTGAAGCAACTTCATAGTGCAGTGTTTTAGGAATACTACTTCCTCTGTACCATAGATTGGTACAGTAAAGGCGGTTGAATGACCACTAGGATCTACAGATCCCAGATTGCGGGACTTCATCTGAGGTGACAGGAAACAACTCGAGTGCAGTTCACTTAATGTGGGTACTTTGCTTAGGGCCCGTTTTTCTGTTCGAAACAAACGCTTTTATGTAAATAATGTATCTACAAATTTTGAGATAAAAATTAACGTTCGATTGCATGTGTGCCGGTTGGTCACTATTTTTGTGTGTAAGTAAACACTAGTCATTAAACTTTTCTAGAGCCAGGTTTGGCTGTTCATTTTCAGACTGTGTAAGTAAACTCTCACTCAAGGATTTGCTTAATTGTCAAGGTACCCTCTAGCTTCTGCCTTGCCGTTTCAGGTTTGGCGGGATAATCCGCTTCGATTCTGTTTGAACAAAAACCTGCAGCTGTATGTCATAACGGTATTTTCAGCAGCCGGTTGAATCACGAATCGGGATCGTTCTTGTCTATGCGGCCGATTCATTACAGCCGAACAATATGATAACATGGTCACGCCTGCTTCGAAATCTCACAGCCATGCTTTATTCTTGATTTTATAATTAAACTTCGATGTATACGGTAGACGCAATACGTCGGTACATCCCAGTGTGAGGACAGTGTAGTGATTGTCAGCCCAACCGTGTCCCAAATGCACTAGCAGGGATGAATCCATAGATTAATGTTTCTGCTTTAAGAAGTTGGCTGAATTATCTGTCGGAATGCAATGTCTACATTCAAATGTGAATGATGCTCAAATTATACCAAGTCGCAGTTGCTTTAGTGGTGAGAGCAGACAAAGTCATGCTCCCTTTTCAAGGCCTTAGGATTGACCGTGCTGTCCTGACTAGTCGGACAATGGCACCTGTCCTTCATCATTTTGCCGTATCCGGATTGGTTAGTTACTTATGACCGACCTAATTAACTTGCTGTGTAATTACTGCCATTACCGTACACGTGACCGGTCGCGTTTGTCTGCCGTCAACCGTTGTGGGTGCATCTGGAGGTTTTGAACTAAGTCTGTGATCATCGAGTGATCCATTCATGTCGTCGTTACAGGACAACAGGGTGGTTGAAGGTCATAATTTTTTGGAAACGTATTTTCCTTGTGCGTCGTCACGCCCTCGGTAATTTGGTCAAACAAGTACAGCTCGTATGCTACCACCCCCTCTCCAGTGATATCCACTTGACCTTTCCTGTTGTCTTCGTGGCTTGCATTTTCATAATGAAGCCCATAGTTTCAAAATCCAACCCCTCGTTAACCGTTCTAAATCGCACTGATACAAATTCTACGTTGCGGTTTGCACGCGACGCATACCGTAGCAACCTATTCAATGTTACACCATGCGACACCCTATTACCAGCCTGATTTGTTGTTAGACGAAGAACTTCATCGAATCTCGCAACTTAGCAATCCGAATGCCAGCTAATAAAGCAACATGGTTCCAAGGATCGAATATTAATGCTGTCGAGCGTGTAAATTCACTATAATTCGAACAACTTAGTACTATCTGCTGTCGTAGTACACCACTCGGTTGATTGTTCCCAGCCTACACATTCGAGTTTGATCAGTTAGTCTATTTTGTTCGCTGTCAGTGCACAATCATTGCGTTTACTCTTTAGGCAATGGTTATTTTTTGATTGTTTTTGACCTGTTGCAGTCGTTCTTAACAAGCCCCATCATAGTATTCAGCTAGCATTAGTTATCCAAAGGGCATGCGTAGATCACACTCGCATCGGTTTCATTTTGTGTCTTAGGCTGATCATTTTTAAACATCACGTTGAACACAACATTAGGAAGTGGGCACACATTTCTGCAGCTTCTTACATTCGATATGTCCTTCTCTCAAGTCACCCATTGCAGCCATGATTGCATGTTTGAGCAACTCAAGCGTATGTGTCTTAATGGGGGCTGGGTTCAAGTCCGGTACTGGAATCTCCACTCACTGAATACTCTCTAATTAGAACGATTTGAAACCGTTAAAAGGAAATCGTTATTGGCTAAACCAGATGTTGAATTGTTAAACACAGTGAATGCCGCTGAGAGAGTCATCAAGGAATTTCATCCATTGACACCGTCTACTAATAAACACTCCTAGCTCGAGGGACGCTTAGCTGGCTGACCAGATCAGCTACACATACTTCGCAGTTTCTATCTGTCGTGTGTGTGACCCTCGCGTAACACACACACACACACACACACGCATGCCAGCTGCTTCGGAAAGTGCGGAATATGTGCAAGTCACCAAATAAAACAATGAGCTGAAATATAGATTGATAGGTTGTTACAGGTGGAAGAAAATCGTTGCTGGTGCTATCCGGTCCCTGTTTTCATAGATGAGAAATTGTGCTACGTGTAGACTAAGTGGAGTGGGACCAAATGAAAAGTCAATTCAATAAAGCTGCATTCGTTTCAGTAACGAGCATTGAAACAACATTCAATCAGAAATGCACATATGAGACTGAGCTACTATAACGGTTGTGAAACATGTAGAGCCGACTGTCTCTCACATATGTGCCATTCGTGTAGTATTTCAAAACTCAACCGTTACCGCAGAGTCGGGCAATGCATTCTAAAGTGAACAGATTCTAACGGCCTATCTGTAGATTAACCTGCCTGTTTCATTACTCAGTTTCAACATGTGACGTCGTAAACGTTTATCTTTAATTAGTGGGGGCACATCTGCCAACAGGTAATTCTGCCAGTCTTTGCTTGGTAGGGGGCTTTTCCTCAGCCCCATATTTTTTCCGGGGGCTCGTCTTTGAGCACTTTCAATAGGCGGCAAATCTTTATTAACGGTTACATGCCTGTATGTTCGTTTTTGAGTGTGAGCGGATCATGGAAGTGAACATAGTAGAGCACACTTCGTGGTAGGAGGTTATAGAAATTCTTCCCAAGAGTTTCAGGATTATTTGTGCCATTTTAGCCACGGCATCACAATTTGTGGACAGAACTGCTGTCTGCCACTATGGCCGTTAAGTCTCGTTCGCTTGGTGACACGAGCGGTTTTGTGTCATCAACCTGTTTGTCAGTACAATCTTGATAGTGAACGTGCATGACTTTACACTTGCTGACAATGAACGGCAAGTTATTTCCAATGGGCCACTGGTTTGAACAGTTCATATTCACGTCTTGTCAGAGCTTCGTGTCTTTGGTGTAGAGCAACGCCGATGATTTGAATACACGGAGTAGTTCAGGAACGAAGAGAATAATGATCCTGATGAGTAGTCGGGGATTTGGTTTATTTTCAAGTTGACCATCACTCACATTTGATCGCAGTGTTCGCATTCAGATAGNATCTGAATGCGAACACTGCGATCAAATGTGAGTGATGGTCAACTTGAAAATAATGATCCTCTTAAGACTAGCACTTGAGGGACGCTGCTGTTGGCTTGGAATCACTGACAGCTGTCCATTCATCTTGACCTTGAACCTATGTTCAGCCAGATAATTCCCTAGTCACATGAGTAAGTGTTTATCAAGACCGCAACTCTTTCGTTTCCGCAGCAAGATAGAATAATCAATCTTTTCAAAGACTTTGGAAAAGTTAGGATGAACCACGTCCTGCGTCGGCAACCCTCGTTCAAGCATCACGGGCATTCAACAGATTCACGATGGATGAGTACTTCCTACGACGGCCATTTTGATACTTGGTGTGGTGAGTCGTAGGTCTTTAAGTTTGGCCGGGAGAGATTCATCTAGAGCTCTCCCGTACTTCAGAGACCATTGAATGCAACACTATTGGTCGACAGTTTGCTAGGTCATTTCTGCATCCATCTTTGAAGAGAGATGTGATTGTAGACTACTTTCAGGTCTTTGATGGACGGTTGGTTGACAAAGATCTATTGAAACTTACTGTAGACGGTTGTGCTGATTCGGTGACGCAGCTTTCCAAGACAACAGGGGATATCAAATCTGGGCCTGGTGATATGTGGGTTAGTTGAGCATTTCTGTTAAGTTGCTGCTTATTTGTTCAAAAGTCGGTGATACTTTTCAGCCATGCACACTTACTCTTCATTTAGAGCGTTGGCCGCCTCTGAATTTATTTTGGTAAAACCACAAAAGGCTTTCAGTTGCGAAATAACAACCTTACTGTTTGTGTGAGCTGCCACTTCACTGTAGAACAGTTTAGGACTCACCCTAAGCTTTTCAGTAAGATCGCGTTGATAGCAAAGTCGATCCTCTCCAGTAGGAGCCGTTACCTGCTCCATGCTGAGCATTTCAATATAATTAAACGTTTGGTCCTATTTCGTGAGCTTCTCGGCCTTCTACTAGGCCGAGGATAATTTGCGGAAACGTGATAGTTGAAGGCATTGGGGATTTTCCAAACATTGAGCTATCAGTGATCATCTAGGCCGAACGTAATGAAGAAACTAAGCCATCTAACCCTAATAAACTGTGCCCTCATCCCGTGAACTTTGCCTCTCAGTAGGCCTTTGGACCTGTATTTCGGAGAATATATTGTCTAGCCCTGTGTGGATAGCTGAACTCGGTTATTCCATTATCACTGAAACCAAGTAGGGCTGTGTATCTTTATCTTGGTAGTCATGTCTGCCTCATTGGTAGGAGTGTAATCAAGACCAATTGAGTGTTACTGTTTTCCTTGCCTGGGTATAGTTCTCCCTTCGTATCCGTCATCTACAATGATTTTACTGAATTGCGACGTAGTTGTTCATTACGGTTTTTGGTTTCCCAAGTCGTCGTTCTTGTGTGTTTCTATGATCCATCGGGCGCACTGCCAAACTATCGTTCCACTCGAAATCCGTCAGCTGTATCCCTCTGGACTTTCGTAAAGGACAAAAATGACTGCGGTTCTTCCGATTTTGGAGGAAATCGATGTCCGAGAGTGTTATTCGTCAGGTTATCTTTACCTCACTAAATGATGACAGCAACCACTTCGTCCTGAACCTAACCGATTATTCAATTTTCTAAACTTCCAATCCGGACGCAGAGATCCTGTTACCTTATATAAGCTTATAAATGTGGGAAGATCACTTTTACTCACACTTGTTGCTTAAGGCTACATTTAGCTGTTTGATAATAAACCATTGTCCCTACTAAAACCTGTCATTCATTGCCCCGATGCAAAACGCCAATCGATTTACGCGAAATTATAGGTTTTGATTAAACGAGTATATGTGTACACCTACTCGCGTTCGTTTGGTTGAACGGTATGTTGTGAGATGTGACCTTTTCTTCGTCCATCATAACTACTTCAGTGCTTCTTCTGTCGAAACTATAATATGTGACGATGTTTGACGACAGGGCGACGGTTGCCCGTTTGTTGCCTACTTGTACACTCTCTCAATCCGAACACTCACGTTAACTGAAATCCATAGATGCGGTTCTAGTCTTGCTATACATGGTTCATTAGTAATATTGTTCACAATAACCTCAGATGGTAGAAACGGATTGCCTACTATCTTTGTGTGATAGGACAGAAGAGTAATTTTGCTAATGATTAACTTATGGCATCAATGGCATTGTCTGGTCTAGGTGCGGTTCAAACTTACCATTCAAACACGGTTGCATTGTGTCACACACGTTTGTCTCGTACTCGCAATTTTTCCCGAATCGGCCACGTTCACAGTGGCATTCGAAGGTGATCTGTTGCCGTCCTGAGTAAGTGGTGGCGTTCTGTGTATTCGGGTCAACTGGAAGAGGTGTTAATCCTGCTGACAAAGTCGCCTCGATTTTCTGTACACATATAGAGTGTTGGCCGATGCAAGGATTCTGATTACAGTCAGTCTGGTTAAACTGACATCTGGAACCGTAGTGACCCGGCGGACAGATACATTCTCCGGACGGCTGTGGGAAAAAACACAAATGAGAGCATTTCGCAGTTGTTTCGTAAGTTGAAACCTATCGTACAATCGACTTCCACCTATTGACTAATTTGCTTTCAAAGTGTACGACTGACTGATAGGACTAGCAATTGTGGTGATTATCTTACAGGACACTGATCTTAATGGCTTGTCCCTACTCACACAATGATCCGTCAAAATCGGAAATTTCTCGGCTCCAATCAGAACATGTCTCTTCATTGATCCGCCTGTTTGTTCTGAGTACTTCCAGTGACTCAAATTGTGTTTATTCAACTTTTTCCTGGAATACTTCTTAGTTTGAAACGTGCCAGATATCCGAAATCGTCCGAAGTATTTTCCTTAGGCAACTCTTTCCAAAAGGAAACTTTTTGCGCTCGCCTTCTCCCGTTCTAAAACCCTAATATACGATTAGTCTGGTTGCGAAAAATTGATCTGAAATGATCTATACGTTGCAAGAATCGCTATGATTAGTTAAAAGCTATCCACTACGGGCGTAAATCTGAGAATCGAAGCTATTAAAGTCTCAAGTAATTCCATGGTATAAACCTCTACTTCATCATGATTTCTCTGTTGAGCGCTGACATTCGGGAATTAAGGAATTTTAGACCAATGTCTTTTTCTCTCAACCTTATGTCCGATTCTAGTTTGTTCAGCAACTGCTTTGGAATTGACTTTGCTTCCGAAAGCATGAAACTATGCTACTACTAAACAGAAATCGTGATACGAACTTTTGTTGTTCAACAGAAGCCATGTCAGTCGACCCATGACGTACGGTCAGTGTTAACCTGATCAGGGTTGAATCGGCCTGACTCATAATACAACGCATTTTTATATGGGAGTAATCTTTACTGTCAGTCCGATCGCAGTGGGCAACATACAAAACAAACTGCACAGAATGTACGTGTAGAGAAAAGACTTTAAAGCCTTTTACAACGAGCGCACGTCATATGCAAATAAGTGTGTGTACATGATGTTGAATATGAAGTACACGGTGAACGGAATGCTTACATTTAAATAGCATTTTCACCATTAATTCCGATTCCTGATCGTGCCAGAGCGTTTTTGTTTCCTGACAGACTTGATTGTTTGTCACAGTCATATTGTTACTATCTTGTACACTTATGATGCACTGATCTGCCTCAGACTAGCTAAATTTTGGATAACATACACATTGTGAACTCTGTGTCTGCGCTCACGTGACTTCACGTTTCATACAGTATGTGGACTTGGTTGCGTGATCAACTGTTTTTTTTAATATTGTGGTTACAATTCCAATTGTCATACATTTCCTAAACAATCACTTGCGACAGCGATATGTAAACCCACTTGACACGTTCCGATCCCACTGCAACCGTGATAATCACAGTTACGGATTTGATGTTCACAGTGAGTACCACGAAATCCGGGAGCACATGCACACGTATACGGAGGTAGTGAGCCGAATTGGTCGGTTGAGTTTAGACATCTGCCACCGTTTTGGCAAATCATCGGATGGCGAGCACAGTATTGAGTATCTGTGTACAACAGAGAGAAGAATGAACTAAATTTGCAGATTAACAGGTACTTAATACATGTGGTATGCTCATTATACCGAGCTGGCTATCAGAACATCGGCGTCTGTTTCTTTTCATGACCAATTTTAACAGGAGATTCAGAAACCTATCCTATAAGCATTTTTTTATGGTCAAATAGTATGTTCCAACAAAAGATTTGGTATCACTATGGCCCGGATGAGTAGGTTATTTGTTGTACCCTCTTTCACAAGAACGTATAGGATAGGCAGAGGATAAGTCATTTCGTGGACCGAATACAATATGAGGTTTGACTACACGTTTATAAAGCAGACTGTAGACGATTGAAGTAACTGAACATATACTCAATAAGACGAAAATTTTAAATGAATGCTTTAAATCAAGTCAGTCAAATAAGTTATGCATATGTGGGTGTGATCTTTCATATTTTCGCATACGTCCGCAACGAACGAATGCTAATTAACTGAATGTGTTTGAATCACTCGATAAGTCTTAATGTATTAAAGATCATGGACGATTTAGCAAACAGCCACGATCGGTTTCATTCCAAGAGGGCTATTGCTTCGGTTGCGTGATTAATTTGGGAACAACAAACCCAGATCTAGGTAAAAATTTATCCGAGTGTATGGTAACACAATAACAACGAAGTCTGTGGCTTACAAACCAATTTTTCTACCGGTATCTAGTTAAATATGTAGAAGTGTCAGAAAGATCTGATTTAATATGGTGGACCCTGTCCTACGGGATAGTAACCGCGGAACTCTCGTGAGCTTAAAATTGATGGGGAGAACTTTGTAGGAAATTTCAACGTAGTAGATGTTCTGGGGACTCAGCTGTAAATGGGAAATATTTCGACGAAAAATCCGGTCGAACAATTGACCAAGATTGTGTTACGCTTGAAACACATGTGATCGATCGATTACGTGATATAGAATGGAAATAGAGTTGAAACGCCAAATATGGGAATATGGCGCGCTAAGAAGCATGCCATGTTAATTGAAGTAAACGCGTAGAGGTGAACATAATTCTTCGATAAAGTCAGATCGATCAGAATTCTCACAAAAATGACTTGGATTCGTAGCTTAGCTAGCAGAACAATTTTCACGTGTGAGCATGCAGTATTGGTTATTAGTTCAAATTCATCGTCAACACAAGGTTTTCGAAATTTTGTCTCCGTCAGTGTTGTCATCGAAACCGGTTTCTTCAGGAGTTGCGTCTACCCGGAACTCCAATCGGCCAAGTCGCCAACTATTCTGCGCGGTTAACTTAACGGACGACTCTGACATGATGACCCCGTCCAGCCGTCAATTACTGAGAGTCTAGTAACCTAATTTCTCTGTAGTAAATCTTGTCGACTTCTCGACCAAATTCTATCATTCCTTCATGTACAGCTACAGTTTGCCGTCTCACGTCCCCGACAGAAAGGTCTACTCGGAAGACATGCTGGAGATCGGACTCCGCTTACTCACTAATAAACAACAGGAAAACGGCTACCCAAACAGATTCATCACAAGAAGCATTATTTTCACTTCCACTAAGGTTTTTATTCCCGGCATAAAAAATAAATCTGGGTTCATCTCACTGTTGCTCAAAAGAGCGGTAAACACCGAACAGGTCAACCAAAGTTTACAGCAACCACCAAAGCATACTTTCTTTTCTGTATCATTTAGGAACTAGTTAACATCTACGCCTATGCTCATAATTATTCTTAAAAACAGGTTGCCTGTCCTAGACCAGTAGATACTCGTGTATTCTTTCGCTTGCTGACCATCTGTTCAAACAGATTACGTGCCGTGAATACGTCTGATTTAGTCGTCGAAAGAAACGCCTAGCAAACAAGTTGTTTCTGTTGCTTCTGAAGCACTGAATACAAACGGATAAAAGAACATCCAGTCTGAGTCAGAATACGAGTCACAAAATCAATTGTCAGCGTAGTCATGTCACATATTGACGTGAGTAATCGCCAAACAAATGTGTCCAAAGTAGTTCAGGTTACACAAAAATTTACAGACAATTATCTTGAGACTGCCTGGCAGCCCATTTTAGCAACGACCGAATGGATCGCTATCGGATTACGTAACCCCGGTTTTTGTTTACAAAACGATTCTTTCAGTCCCCGCAACTCCCTTGGCCTCCGCTGGTCCCTACTTCTCAGTTACCCGCATACACAGACGACTGATCTCCGGCACGGGAATTGAACCTACCCCGTATCCAGAACAGTGAATTGTAATTTTCTGTTTGTACTGATAAGTGTGGTTGTTACGATTTTGGTTTTGGTCAGTTAGGCATTTTAATTCCCCCGTACTACTTATCTAATTAAATTCGTCTGATAATGCATCTTCGAAACCACATGTTCACCATGTAGCGTTTTGATTACTGATTCCGCAAGAGTCGTACAAGCAATGTTCGTCCCATACACAATGGATCAATTCACTACAGAGGCGCGTTGAAAAAGTTCCTCAAACTGTTATTGTCAATGGAACCTTATATTCGGAATGGATTTACGTTAGTTATATAATCGTCATACTAATCACCACCATATTGTGACATTCCATGATCGAGGGAATTAATCCGCTTTAGTACAGCTGCCAGTAATCCTGATGATTAACACAATATGGGAGCCAGTTTCCTTTTATACTGTCAGAAAAACAACTTGAACAGCTCAATTTCTTGTCTGGTTGACGGATAAACCCGTTGTCGGAGTAAATAGTGCCAGAATATGTGCACGTATCAGCAGCACACAATTACGGGTGCATCGTTGTAAAGGCACATATATATTCACCTAGAAGGAAGACAAATATCAACGCGTCGATTTGTATTATGATAGTTATGTACATAGATACATGTATCCGTGAACACATATCTGGATATGTGAACTTATGAATTGGTCTGTATATTTATCATCTGACCATATATAATTACATATTTATGGTATACACATATCATATACGTTTATAGATGTCTTTCTATATTTTGGTACGTATTCATCCATATGTAGGGCGCTAAGCATGCAAACGAATGTGCGTCCCTGGATGTATTTTCAGGGAGCGTGTCACTGGAGTAAGTAAGAACACCATTTTGCGAGACAGAGTAAAATGTTGTGTTTTTTATGTTTTTTGCAATATTATTCACACTCTTTTGTCCGAACTTGATACAACTTTCATCTCATCGAATGTTTTGTGAAAAGAAACAGACCTTGAACATAATATGATTGTTTTAACTCTCACGTTCCATGTTTCTGGGACAATTGCATGCGTTCTCTTATGTTTAAAATATCAGCCCTAAATTGTATTCTCCTTACAAATCGATAAGTCCTATTAAGCCTGCACTCTTCCATCGGTTGGCGCGCGTGCAGCTTGTCAAACAATTCAATCCCCATATTGCTGCTCTCAAGGTGACGTTTTAATGTCCAGTAATGTGATGTCAAAATCTGTCCAGCAATTTAGCTCTTCCAAACGTAACTGACGTATGCTGCAGGACCTGTCATTTTATAAGTCTGAGTGCTATCACAAGAAACGAATGTTCTACACAACCGAGGAGTTTGATGTATCATCCAAAGACCATCTGGGAACACGTGACAGTAGACTTATTATAGACCGTTTAGATTAGCATCTCAGGAGTCCACAAAATTAACTCGAACTTCCTGATCTTTACGCTAAGAAGTGCTGCTAATTAATTAGGTAAATTTAAGTTGCCTGCTGAATGATGGACAATTATAATATATTATTTTTCGCCTACTCATTAATTATACAACACATACCTATTTTACTTGTCAAATTAGTCAGTTAGCTAACACATCAGCTGTTTGGCTGAACTGTCCGGTCTTGAACCTCACTACCTTCGGTTCCAATTGACTCACAAATGTAAATGGTGTTGCTATATCTGCCCTGGATATTTATCTGTTCATTTCTTTGTTAGTTTCTTGTTTCCAAGTCAGTTCAGTATCTGTTCCATCATATGGTTGAATGTTTAGTTCTTAAATTTCTCTCCCCCCACCTTAACCACCATGTACTGCACCTATTAATGGATAGAATGACAATTAAAAGTCGACAACAGTTTTGCCCAAATTGTTAAGCGATCAGTTGATTTACTTTAGCAAATAGTCAGTGGATTTACTTGTTGGTTAGTGAATTATCCGATTGGCTCTTCTGTAACGGGTGATATTGGTTTACTGCCTTCTCCATTGTCAAACGCTTTGTGGATTGGTTAACTCAGTAAGTGTCTGTCGATGAATTTATTCAACCGATTGAAGTATTCAATGAATGTGTCACAGACCAATTGATTTTTCAGACAACTTTGACTATAAGTAGATTGAATCCTTCGTTAGCAAGGTTACAAACGTTTTGAGTAATTGATCATTGCAGCGATCAAGCGTTTAGGTGATTGTGTAATGTGTTGGGCAATTGACAATCGCTCACCGATATTGCAAAGCATTCCGCTCCAACCGGGTGAACACTGGCATGTGTACGGCTCCCAGTCTGCCAAATTCATGTTGAATTTGCATTGCCCATGAATACAGCCTGGCAAGGAAACACACTCATTGCAAGTCGATCCTTCCCATCCGTCCATACAACTGAGAGAGGCGAGTTGAAAATAGAGTAGGTGATCGTTTGGAGTTTTATCAGGCAAAAATAGCTTTGCTACAGTATACAAAAAAGGAGTACATAGTTTCGCTTTCTTTTAACGGTCACTTGATTGCATGTTAACCGACTCCATCAAAAATGATAGGTATTTTGGTTAATGTTGAGGAATAATTTTAGAAGTGAATTAACTATACAACGACACAATTTTTGTCTGCCCCGCTTTCGCTGCATTCAACAATTCCGTGTCAGTGCACGCAATCGATGCGAATACGTTGACAGCAATTCGTCTACAAGCGACACTTCTAAACACACAACACCTGCTTGACCACTGATTGTGGCGATGTCCAACTACGTGATGTTTTATACAGAACGCTGGTGAAGTTTGTCATTCCTCTAGCATGTAATGTATAGCAGGCTTACTGTATGTATGGAGTTGTGTTTGCATGACCTTTGGACACATCTATATCGGGATATCTGAACTTCGTCTGGATTCAATCGATCGAACAAGATTAAATTCAAGTACGACGCTCGATTATCTCGGCACACATGGTTTTGACCTTTCTCAAGCACTACTCATTGAGTAAGAGACTGTGATTCATAACCTGTGACCTAAATTACAGTTCAGGTAGGTTTTACTAAACAGTTTATGAGAAAAATAAAACCGACCAAGATGACCTCGAAGACTGAAGGTATAATCTATAAGGACACTGACTAATAATCACTATGTTGTGAATTCAGAAAAACTCAGTAGCGAAACTTTCTTAAGTAGATTAATATCAATTCAACTAGCCGGAACTTTGTGGAGTTGAAGACGGAAAATAAACATAAATCAATCAGGACTACTCTTCATAGTCTGATACATACGTTTTCTCTTCACTTCTGGGTATGTCATGCACATTATAGAATTACTTATACTGAGTTACTATACCAGGTTACAGCTCAAACTTTTCCCCTTAAAAAAACCACAATCAAAAATGCTCACCTGCAAAAGCCAGGCTTCTCGCAAACACCATGGATGCATCCCTTCTTGCAGATCGCTATGGGGGGAAAACAGCAAAATTTATTATTCATTTTAACTGCTACAAATTGTATGAGTTTCACCAACTTGAAAATGTTTAGCAAATATTTCATTTTTTCAATCAATTGAAGTATCAACTCGAAAAAAGCTTTTCTTTTCTATGGAATACATTACTCTCCCTGTGTTACGATACGTCACCTAACGGGAAGTGAGATCGAAGCTTGATCATACTGAATGAAAATCTGATTGTTTGGTGAAACAGTCGCTTAGTTATAGCCCGTGTGTTCGTAGCGTTAAGCAAACACAGGGTCCGGAATTATCATGGTGGTTGTCGTATATTGCAGGAATAAACAAAAGCAAACTGGGAGAGTAGGAGAAAATTGATCAACTTTTGTAACGGTTTGATCACGTTGCCTTCATGCATGACGAGTTAGAAGTTTGAGGACACACTGAAATCTATCACACAACTGTAGCTACCCCAAAAAGACGCTTTATTTATGATAGCTGATAATTAGTCGGGGATGAGTTAACTTCAGGTTCAACATCAGTCCCATTTGATCGCAGACTTTCTATTCAGATACATTTTCCAAAGAGTCTCCTTCGAAAAGAAGCACTAGACTCGAGCTTCGCTCTCAGTTAAGCACGTCAGTAATGCATATCCTTGCCACGGCCGCGATTTGAACTCCTACTACACTTTCCTAAGGCCACCTTGTTGACTACTGTGCCATTAACCTCACATTAGGCACGACCGTATTATCAAATCTGAACACCAAACTAGTACTGGCGAGCTCTAATAAGAGCGAAACACGAGTCTAGTGTTTCTTTTTGAAAGAGGCTAGCTGGCAAATCTATCTGAATGTAAACGATGCGATCAAATGGCAGTGATGTTCAACTTGAAATTAACCAACTCCCCAACTACTCATCAGTAACCCAAGATATCGCCCAGCAGGTTTAATGAGATCGGACATACCCACCTCTTGCGGACGTCCTAACCGCGGGGTCATCGACCTAAGTTAACAGGGCAGTCACTGTCTTTATTTTCGAGATGATCGGGCAACTTGATCATCGCTCACAAGCGTAGGTGGTTGAGCGTTCAGATTTGATAATTCGGTGCATGTTGCAGTGGTCAACAAGGTCAAATCCAGGCCGTTGCAAGGATGTTTTATGATATTTTAACTTTCTACTAAATATCTATAAGTAGTTCGGAAATTAACACAACTTTATCAAGAGAGTAGACTGACCCGGTAATCTGCGCGCAAACGGGTGTGATTACAGTTTTTTCGAGGACTACAAGCCACAGTAGAAACTGATTAAATTATTGGGTTGAAGATATTACCTGTGTTGTAGTTAGGCTTGCACGCAGTCATAGTGAGAGCGGAAGGCGGTGAGTCGATTTTCATCAAAAGTTCACTCATCCTAACAATTTCCCCATCAAACTTGACAAGTAGATTCAATTTTATACTGCATAAACATTATTTTCGGCATATACCGGCATCGAAACAAGAATACCACACTTACAGCACTCACACCTTCATTTGTCTGGACATGGTAGAAGTTGACTGTAAGTTGTAGGAGTAGCGTAGTCATCAAATCAGTACATGGGATATCAGAATAATTAGCATTAAAATCCCAAATCAGCCTTAGTAAATCGAGGCATAAATGTTGGTGCAACTCCATGGTGTGAAAAGTGGCAAAACCGTCATCTTTCTGCAGGAAGTTTCCAACAATCAGTAGTGAACTAAATTCATCAAAAGCTGGTCAAACCAGCAGAACAAAAAACATGGTAGAATTACCCATTAACATTCCACTAAACAGCGTCGGTTGCACGTGCAACCTCAATACTAGAAAACAAAGGGCTACATTGGGGATGGTTCGTAAGTACACGAACCACAGACTTTTCATATGATGCTATGAAGAAATGTAATTTGAAAATTTTTATAACAGTGTTTTTTAACTGGTTTTTGGAAGATTCTGTTTTGTCATACACACGGTACGTGCATCTTCAATTTCAAGTCATGATTTGAACTGCCGTAGACCACAGGACGGAAGATTAACAAATGCGAAAAAAACAAGTGTAAAAATAATCGAAAACAGATGGAATTATTCACTGGTTTTAAAGTCGCATGCCCATCCTTGACCGAGATATATTGCCGTATCGTAGGGCGTTTCCAACCAACTTTGTGTGTGGTCACGTGGCCACTGACCTGGCTACCGGCACCCATTGATCTTATTCTCCGAGGCGGTCACCACTTCACAGCCTGTGATCTTGTTAACGCCTAGCAGCCTTGAAATATTTTCAATCATCAGGAGCTGCATTGAAAAAGGCGTAGTGCAGCAAACTCTTCATCAGCATACCGGTGTAGTCGCATTTAAACGGCTCTCGACCGCAAACCTGAACGATCCTCATACATATGCCGTCGGACTGTCACGCCGTTTACGCAATCGACTTAATTTTTGCAGACCAGCTCTGGTCAGATACAAACAGCTTGTATACATCCTCTACCTTAATAAACTGGGCTCTTGATCCATAACGCACAACTGAGCAAACACATGTATTGCAAACCCTTCTTCTGTTCGACAGTCGGACATCTTTGTGGCTCCACAAATGCAGTAAGTACCTTCAGTAGCCAAACTCGCACCTCATCGGCAATGGTGCAAGCCGAAGGAATGACATTACCCAGCTAAGTGAAGTGATCGATAATCCCGACCGACCCGCTTGCATTAACATAGCAAAGTCTGAGCCAGTCCCAGTTTGTATTAGCGCCTTACACATTGAAAGTGCAAACTGTATATCATCCAGACCGATCGTTACATTTGACGGGCTCAGCGTTTCCTGTGAGTTACTTGCGAACGAACCAAGAAGTCAGGGTTCTCAAAATATTTTACGTCGGACAAGTCACCACCGACATCTTCACAGTGACAGCCCAGCAGCCTCAAAATATAGTCCACAATTTAGTGGAAGTTAAAAGGAGGAACGGACAACCCTGTTGTGCGTCACTTCGAACGTAAAGGGCTTAGGATAGTTATCCAACCAGAGCCTGCGTAAACAGCATTCAGCAAATTGACATACACCACTGAATCTCCTGTACAATGAAAATAGCTCAGGACAGCACCTTGGGCAATGGAACCACGAAAATACCACAACCGCTGGCTAGTAACAAGAGTGTCAATATTTCAGTGTCTGCTGAGATACGAGTATATGATCAATACACTTGTAACTGGGTAGAAGGCTTGCCTGACCCTTTAGAATTTTCCCTCCTTTTCTAAGAAACTGCCAAGAATGACATCAACGCGATAGAGACAGGGTTAATATCTCTGCAGTTTTCAGGTGATATGTTGTCATCTCTTTGGAATATGGAAATAACCCTCGATGTGCACCAATCATGGGGAACCATGGGTATGGGAAGAGAGAGTCAGTCAGTCCAGGCAACTAAATTCGATAAGGTTTAAGAAAAATGTGGGCCTGAAAATTTGTTCCATCTTGTCGGTCTAAGTTTGCAAGTCGACTTTGGTTTCAGACGCAGGACAATTGGGGATGTCATAATTATGTACAGTGTGCCCAGCATCCACAACCGAGCGAATTGGTTCAGGCCAGTTGCACTGTTTCTCAAAGTATTCAGTCTATCCGTCAAGCTGTTGCAATAACCCATAAATTTGTGATGCATCATTTTCTCATGCAGTTTCATTAACGAGTTGCTGACAACCAGTGAAACCATTAATCACAGTAAACAACATTGAACCAATTCCTGGTAAAGACGTTTTTTTCAATCATTTCGACTCGCTCAGCTAGTTGAGTCTTTTTGTAGGTTTGAATTTCATCTCACTACGAGGTCACCGCATTTAGAGTCTGAGATAGCGATCCGCGGTTATACATAAGTTCTAAATCGACAGTATACTCAGCTCCGCCGTGTCTCCAGTGTTTCTATGAAACAGATTACTTTGCAACAATTCCGCATTGCCCTTCAGATATTACCAGTATGCTTGTTTAGATCGCCTCGACGTTGTGAGCTGGACAGCCTGGCATTCCAAACTGTTGGATGAGTGTTTGTTACAGCCAATTTCACCCAATTTCCAAATGATCAGTATACATTTTTGAACGGTTAGTCTTCGGTTTATCATTCAATTTATGTCCTGTTAATACCCTATAAAACACAAAATAATGTCACTGTATTTTGCTATATTTCGGCCAGTTTCTTACTTAGAAATGTAGCTTTCGCTTTCCGAAACATGCACATATGTGAAACAGTGTTTTGTATGATTTATTCTGTTATCCAAACCTTAACAAACCAATAGCAATATGTCTGTGCAGTAGCGGATGCGAATTTCAGGCGGCCCCCATTCAACATTCGCGAGCGAGTCATCTCGTTCTCCAGCGGTTTGAGTAATTCTCATCTGACGATCGATGTTCAGTGTGTTGCGTTCCGCCACGAACTGCGCTAGTTAGCGGAATAGTGTCCAAGATCATTTACAATTAGTTTGTTATTGCGACTCCCTCCGTTCCGAGCTGAATTTGGTCTTTTGAATAGTGACGAAGTGGCGATGGTATATAATGACGACAGATTAGGTTGAGGGAAGATTACTTGGAGATACACTTGATTTAAGAGAGCTGGCAACAGAATTCCGATCAATTCTATATCGTGTTGCTCAGCAAAACGTTTAACTCTACTGACCAACCCATCCATTCTGGATAAAACAGTCAGTCCTCGACCTGTTTCAAACGTAATGGTAATTGCTAGCCAACTGAAAAAGGACATCGGAATTTCAGTGGTGTTTAGAAACTGTCTCAACTATTTATTCAAGCACGACGTATATGTTGCCAGTAGCTCATTTGTTCGCCCTTGCTAACTGAGTCCCATGCACTGACATTCGAAACAAGTCGCTTTTGAATGTGTGAAAAATGGTTTTAGAGTTTCTCATAAGTGACAATTTTACTGACACTATTTCTCGTGAAAACAGGAGTGTATCACGGCCTAGTAGCACAAAGATCATTTTGATGGTTTGGTGTGGTGTTCTGTTGAGTGAACAATTAACGTGGAAACACGTTGCCCAAAAGCCAGTTTACACTCATGGTAGCATGTTTGTAGTCTGTTGCTGGTCGAATATACAGTGGAAAATTTACATTCAGACCAAGTTACACCTCATTACATGTACCGCGGTTATTCCAGTCGTGATTTTTCTGTCACAGTACCAAATAAACAGAATTGTCCTGCGTGTCACTCTGGCCGTAAGAAAGCGATACTAAAACGGGTCTAATTTTCAGAGTGGAAAATTGTGAGAAACTCTCATTCAGAAATGCAATGAAATGTGTGGAAAGATGTCAACATCTTTGGTGACCAATATGAGAGGTAGCTGTATTTCACTGTAGAAAACGGCCGAAAACACATGGTCTTTTTTAATGCGAAAGTTAGCTTTCCTTCACTATTATCAGTTCATCTGGCGAGCGAACTCACATCAAACCCGGATTCCTATATATATATATATATAAATCAAAAATAGGGTAGACACTGAGTGGTGAACGATTTATTGTGACGTTTCAAATCCACACTAGGATCCGTTATCAAACAAATAAATGTGTCGGAGTGAGGTTGTTCTACCGCTCACCGTGTCCGCCTGTCCGTCTGTCTTCGCTCGCTTTTCGTTTCACCGTCAACGATGCTGACGTAGTGGCTGTCTATGTCAACGTGTCGATTGAACGAATTCCGCGAATAGAGAGCTTCGAGTACAAGTCGTTCCCCTTTCATTTTCGCCCGCGCGACCACTTTTGCATGGTCTATGTTGACCTCGTGACCTGTGTCCGCACAGTGGTGCCACAGTTGTGATCTAGGGTCGGCTCGTCGCATTGCTAATTTGTGTTCGTGCACGCGTGTGCGCAGCTGTTTGCCTGTCTCCCCCACATACTGTTGGTCACACCCGAGGCATGGAATCGCGTAGACCACGCCAGACTGTTCGTGTGGTTCTACATGATCCTTAGCACTCATCAGAGCCGAACGGAGTGTTGAGTTTGGCTTGTGTGATATTTGGATGCCCAGTGGTTGCAGCATCCTTTGTACCGCTTCAGATGTGCCGTGAATATATGGCACTGTCATTCTTGTTCTAGGTTTTGCGCGTTCAATTCTTGTGGGCCCTCTGATAGATGCCTTTATGAAACTATTGGGGTATCCATTGGAAGCAAACAGTTTGAACAAGTGTTTTCGTTCCTGTCTTCTGAGTTCGGGCGAGCTACAGTGCGTGTCTGCACGTCGAAATAATGTTCGCACACAGCTTTTGAGCTGACATGCTGTTTGCCTGTCTCCCCCACATACTGTTGGTCACACCCGAGGCATGGAATCGCGTAGACCAAGCCAGACTGTTCGTGTGGTTCTACATGATCCTTAGCATATATATATATATAGTAAACTGGAAACTGTTCAAGATATTCCGGAACTAAGGATGGCCTTGTGTGCCTACCTACCGCTTGGTATATGTGGCACTGACATGATGAGCAATGTTCAATTCCAAAACGCCACACGATTTACTTTCTATCTGCTTCGAGTTTCACCGGTCGGTGTACTTACATCAAAAAGGTCGCATTATAAGCGTTTGAATTTCGAACAAAGACAACGAAATATGTACGTGCCTCAACATAACCGTTCGTCGGGTTTAGTATGGTGACTGAATACGTAAACCACAAGAGACTCACCTTCATCGCATCTGGTTCCTGTCCATCCAGCGTTGCAAATCACCGACCCTGTTTGTGGATCGCATTTATAATGCCCAAGAACAGAATCGTGAGGTTCGCAAAATCGATTGCATGTGCTCCCGAAATAGTTCTTATGACAGCCGAATTTGTATCGCATGATCACACTATATTGACCGGATGGGAAGAAAGTCGGTTCGTTGAACGAGTCTGTAGTATTCGACGCAATCAAGCTCTCAGATGGCTCTCCTGCCCAATGCTCGGAGTCCCATGGTTGGCTAACCATCTCTTCGGTGGTCCAAGTCTGATCCGTTTTCAACTTTGGTATGAACTGGTGCAACCGATCGATGATTTTGAGGTCTGCGTCACATTGAGTTGAAAAAGAAAACGAGGCTAAGAAGCCGTCTTAGTAGTCGGATCCTGAAGTGCTTTCCTTCGAATACTTTTGCGCACTTATAATTGGAGTTCCACAGTGTTAAACTGTTAGAACGGTTGCCACTTGTTAAAAACATCAGGTTACGTTCCTGAAACAAGACCTACCTACCACCACTATTTTTCACACTTGCAGCTTAAAGGCACATCTGACTCATTAAGTGTTTTGTATGAAGTGGTATGTTCAGTGGTGAGAGAGAATGTGAACAATGTACAGACATTTCAAGTTCCTGGAATCTTTGTATACAATGTTTAATTCAGAAAATTCACCAATCTTCGGAAATACTACTCAACCTAAGTATTTACTGGAACTTCCCTTTTCACGTTTCAATCGTTACGGTTGAAAGTTTCTGTTTTCCTTCTACTGCGGCCTAGGGATTCGAAGCTTCATGCAACCGAGTCACTTCGACTACTCTCCAGGAATTCTGTTTGGTCTGTGTTTGCAAATTCATTGCTTGCAACAGTGGTCCCATTCCGTAAACCGGAAGCAGGTAAATTACATGCCGTAAAACTGTTTTCCATTAGTTCCATCTGATGAGACATTAATCCAATAACGCTGAGTCTTACAAGCTTCGCACGTCATGCCACGACATTCTGTCTTTTCCCAAGTACACAAACCAACGCTCATCTAGCCTGTTGCAACACAACATTGTTTAAAGAGCTAACGGATTTTTTAATTCGTACTGAGTTGAAAATCGAAAATAGACGTTTGGTTCAGCATACAATAAAATGCCATCATACCAAGTATATCAGCCCATATGAAGACACTGTTGTTAAATTCCTAGTCTCAATTCACACAGACTTGTCGCTGTCGTAGTTTCACCAAATCTTCCAACTATTTTTAAACGAAAATTCCCATAGTCCGTTTCAAACAAGAACCAAAATGCTTACCACTTGTTTAAATTGAATTTTCTACAGACAGCGAACTCCGGTCTACCTCATCAGTTTATTCTCAAAACATATTGACATTCATGTATTGGACAACACAGCCAACTTCAAACCATTGTCCGCCCGACTTACTTCCTTTGGGCGTCTCATGGTATAACGTGAACTGGATTGATAATCCATTCTGAAATAAATCAAGTGTAATGTTTCAATTAATGCACAAAAATACGGTCAGTCATAAATATACTAAGCAATCCGCACCACCGGGACAGTTTGAGGTTTCTCTGATGAAATCAGCTCCCAACTTGGCTGTTTGGAACTTTTGTGTTAGTGACCGCAGCTACACTTATTTAAAAGCAAGCACGTCTATCTAAATTTTTTGGTAATCAGAATCATTTGATCTAACTACGTTTTACATGACTCGATGTGTCATTTATACAAAGCTGGTTAGAGTTAGAAAGAATCAACTTTCATGCTTTGTTAGGCTAAGTTCGCTCATTCCAACTTCTCATCACACTTCACACAAAACGACAAAGTCCTATTTCGGTTGCCTAACGGAAGAGACAACAAATTATCAAGTCATTCCCTTCGCCAACAATGTCATGCAACACACATGTATGTTTGTTCAAATGCAGACTTCATCGTAATTGTCATTGTGGCATCCAACAGAATCGTGGACAAGTTTCATAAACGCCCAGATGCTAAGACACTTTGATTGAAAGAAAAGTGCTACGTTTTCCAAGAAACTGTCCTGGAAATTTCTTATCTATCATGTTACCGAATTGGTTGATCAAGCTGATAACTTAGCTCGAAAACAGAATGTCAGTACCTCCAAATAAGCATTACTCATCAATTAACAAGCATTTATTAGAGCTCAGATATTGCATTGGCTCTGAGGGCTTGTTCATTACGGAAAAAATCCATCGGAGCGAATGTTTTTTAATTCTAGTTGTTTACCTGTTTGTGCCTTGAAACCATTGGAGGTCCGGTTAAATTAAGCCCGATGTAAGCAATGAGAATACAAGCCTCCTAATGTTCTAATTTCATTTCCCTTACCCCCAATCTTTCCCATATAAAATCATGTTCATTTGCACATATTTTGTTTAAAAGAATGAATAAAATGGCTGTCATTTTATAATATCACAGGTTAGATAGTGTAGATAACCGTTTCTCGCCGAGCTTAGAGGACCAACAAATGTGAGCTGACGGCTTGTGTGTAGGCTTTGGAGAATAGAGTGGCTACAGCGATTGACGCGTTTATGAAGTGGAGAGCACTAAGCATAGGTGATTTGTCGTGAGTGGGAATATTTAACAAAATACTTCACAAACTTCGAAGTGTTCAACTGAGAGCGGTCAATAAAAGAGAGATTTGAGAAACGGTAGCTAAACTCGATTTTCTTACAAACAATGTCAACAAACATAACTAAAGAACAGTCTAACCAATGAGAGGTAACACAACAATGAATTAATTGTTCGTTCACACGTACGGACGTATGAAATCTACTCAACATTACGCAAGTCGGCCAAAGCAATTTTGAAATAATTCGTCCCTGTGAACTGAGGTACTTCTAGGCAAGCAAATCTCGGGCATAATTCAGCGAAGTGAATACCAAGTTTGTCCGTGATAAATAGCAAGGTTGTTAGCGAGTAACTAGGACAACTGTAAGCACCTGTCAGTTTGCGAAGGTCAGGGTTTGACGGGAATCAGGCAGACTCGATTCTTATAGTTTAATCAAAATATTTTGTAAAATGAGATCGGCGAGCTGAATAAAAATTTTTAAACTGCCTTAATACTTTTGACAAGCTTTGTTTTTCATTTCACATTCTAGACTTGTTCACACACACCAAAAAAGACACCTATGGAAACAGTCGAGTCTCATGTATAAAAATCTCCCATACTTCTACTATACAGCTTCTAGCAGACAACCAAAGTAGCTGACGGTCACCCGCACACACATAAGTAAAACCGGCGCAGTGTTCCGTTACTTAGGTTTTCATGAGCTTACCCACATTCGAGAGTTCCAAACGGCTTGGGTCCCACCCGTAAGAACATGCATCTGGTAACTTAAGACTTGATTCTAGTTTGATGTAACCCAAATCACTCACCCTGGACAGGTAAAGTTGGTTAACATAATCAAGCGGTCTTCTACTCCTTCTGATATAACGCAAGCATTCAACCCCATCACCAAATCTTTTTTGATTGGATCACAGACTTCTCTAAACGGGACATATTCAAACTTTTACTTTAAAGCATGATGTGCTACTCACTAGTAGTTTAAGACACCGTGTATTAACTAGTGAGTGAATCTAATAGGCTAAATCGATTTTCCCCCACATCTAAACTACCAGAACCGTGAGCAGTTCATTGAGACTGGTTAATGATATTCGGAAGGAGGACCGGCAAAATCAGCGAGCAAATCTGTTGACGTTAACAAACAAACAATTTAACAGCCGAACAAAAGATCTAGGGTGACTTATGGGGAAACACGTTTTGGTATAATGTCATAACAGTGAACTAGGTCAGATTATGTTTCCACTGAACACAGTACAACTCCATGACTAGGTTCTGTAATCATTCATCAGCTATTCTCACTGCTTAGAGTGACTTTTCAGGCAACTGATGCATGTTTGCACACGTATGTTCACTTACTAAGGGAACTGTGGTGATCTTCACTCGATAAACCCGATGAACCCCGGTGAATTCACGTCCACTTAGCACAATATCTGTTCTCAGTAGATCAGGCTCGGAACCGCAGTTGTCCGGAATCACATAAGCATTCACCTCCTGGTAACGAATTCTTCGCCAACGTTCCACCGACCCCAACGCATCCTTCGGTCGTATGGGGACAGTTGTGCTCACTGGGTCTGTTGATGTTCGAGAGCTATCCGTCTGCTCTCTTCGTTTGCTCAGACAAATACCAATCAATAGACGACACTGTAAGACACACGAAGTACCATCTCTTCGGTCATCTAGCTCATCACAACAGTTCTCAATAAAGGGGGCCTCATGTGTTCCGATATCTGTTGAACTCCCTGGGTCGGGTAGTCTGATTGACTGAATTTTTATGTCGAGTTGACTTCGAAAAGTAAAGTCCTGTGAAAAAAGGATACAATTTTTTCAGACGTTGAATAAGGGCATCGGCAGTTACACATAATAAACCGTTTTTGTAAAATCGCCACTAGTGTTCTTGTTGCAGCTGACCATTGAAAACACGGCTCAATAATCATTTTCAGTTGTACGCTGTTTTCACAAGGAAAAACAACTTGGAAAGTATACCACATTACTGATTTTCATCTTGAAGTATGCGATTGTGAACAATTCTACAATACTTCTTAAATATTTCTAGTAAAACACTTCAAAAGCTAATCACTAATGTATATCAATTCAAATCTAAGAAAACTAGCGCTCTGTGACACCAATGAACGTTTCAGTCTTTTTCCCTGAGAAAGACAACCTTGTTGGAGTTTGTGTAGTTGCGCATTACTCACCTTTAAGGTGTCGCCAACAAAACGGAGGTCAGTCACCATAAGTCGGCCAAGAGAATCACCAGCTGTTGTTAAATTTGTTTGAATCAGACCAGTAATTCTAACAATTTTTCAAAACGTATAACAGATGTGTATGATAACTGATTATATTAAATTCGCCAGACAAACTGGAGCGCTATCCAATTAAAGCTCGATAATGTTGAATGTCAATGAAAACCTTTAATGTGCTTACTGCTGTTTCTCTATAAAAAAAATTATCGTTTTCTCAACTCACTTCATGCAACTCCGTGTTTCGTTGCTTTCATTTCGGACCTATCAGTCCAGGATGTGAAAACAGGGCTATTTCGGCATATACTTTAGTATCCAGCCCTTTGGTTTCTACAGCTTGGAATAAACACCTTGTATGAATACTCTTCAGTTCAATTGGGAGGAAAACCACCAAAGAATGTGGATTATATTAGTCCAGTGAGAAATATACGTTTGTGTGAATTTTTTGTGGAAATACCTCAGGATTGCAGACAATATTTGTGGCCATACAACCTATGTGATTACACTGGTATCATTTCGACATACGCAGCGACCGACGCCGGTCATCGCACAACCTCATGCTCCAAGCTTCATTATATGTTGCGTTTATCATGCTACCTAACGACTAGTCAGTTGAATTCGTATGTTTCATTTGGGTCATCAAACCCGAAGGAAGATTTTGTAACTTGCATTGAACAGAATATTGAAGTCAATATAAAAATCTATCCAAATCTTAATTAATCACTAACAGATAAAATGCGCTCAGCTACTGTTGATGCCTAATAGTCGTGTGTGACACGCTGACGTAATCGTGACAGTTTACTGTGTGATACACTTCTCCATACACGCACTCAGTTTAGGGATCAGCAGACAAGACTAGAATAGACTTCAACCAAGCGGTGCAACTCAGATTTTACTGTCGAATCGTGACACTATATCTTTCACAAAAGGATGGTATAAGCTTTGGATATTCTCGTTATAATTTCTTCGGTAACAGTATATTCCAGTATTTAGCCAGGATACATTAACTAAATGAAATGAACTGCATCTGGTTTGGTACACTTGTTGGTGGTTGCGATCATCTGATGGGAGCAGGTAAACGTTTTTAAAATATCTGGCTGTGCTGTCAGGCCCAAGTTGACTTATCCGTCATTTCTTCACACTGCCAACCACGCAATTCGGCTCCAAAAGACTTTTGTTTGGTTTTCTGTTCCCAGGTGATAGGTTGTATGGCATGCAGCAATCCTAACTAGTCATCCTTTTTAAGTGTGTGAGAGCCGTGTGTGCACGGAACAAGCGACCATCGTTGGCACAGACGTACTCTTGTGCAGATACCTGATGGCTGGAACCGGAAACAAATTAGTGGGGTCCGCAACTGGTCACTCTAACCCATACTGTAGTGAGAACGAGCGATGGCACCATACTCCTCACACAACTATTGTTCAGTAGTGAAGCAGGGGCTTGGATTTTGACATCGAAATAGCCGCCGGAAGAATACAACAAGAAGCATTAGAGAGCGGCATCACATAAAATGGTTCCTGATACGTAATGGAACTGAGCACTTGCATCCATAGCAACCGTGACGTTCAGAGACCAGTGTTGTACGCATTCGAGTGTTTTTGTTTGTAGCCGTGCTGAAGCACATAACCGGTGTATTCGTTTTCGGAATTAGAACCCTTATGTCACCAGTGTTCTTGGCTTACAGCAATACTACGTACCTTGCACTCAATAACGGTTGTTGGGACAAACCTTTTGTCCGAGATTCTGATACACTAACAGAACATGTTTTAGACTTACAATTAAAATTCATCAGTCTAGTTAGGACTTTTTGGTCACCATGGAATCTTAGAGCTAATTGTTGCTTTCCGCAGGTTCTCTTTTCTTTTGAATTCCAGGGCTGTTTATGAAAAGTAGGGGCCGACATGAATGAAAACAAACTGGTCTCGCTAGTGACAGTCGCAGATGCTCTCGGACAGCTGCTCGTTGAACAGGTTGACAAAGCGAAGGTGCGCGCAGACGACCGCGCTAACTGGCAGACATGCACGCTCTGGCTATCAGGCATACATGTTCACAGGTTGTTGCGTTTTGTAGTACAGACTAGACATTAACCCACTTGGGTTGCCCATCGTTGTTTGTCATGAAAATTCAGAAACAGACATGTGCATTCATCAACTCGGTCCCGCTCAACATATGTTTAACAGATGCACACACGCGCTGAATGGACCTCTCATTCCTTAGGAATACTTATCCAAGCGGACTGGGGAAAACTGCTTGGCGGCTGTGTTTGATGGCCGTTACCTTTTGTGCTACAGTTCATCAACCTTTCCCACTAGATCTCAACCAACCTAACTCGTTACCGGTCATACGTGCCCAGCACCTTTAACGAGTATCAAACACTAAATGATGGTATCAGTGGAGAGGATCTGTTGACAACAATCACCCGTTGATCAGAAAGCCATTGTTGTTCAACAGGCTGGATGCACAGCTATAAGCGCCGGGTAACTCTTTTGAGGCAGACACATCACACGCCGTGTAATCAACAACAAAAGACGTCATCTAGAGAGTTCTCAGAGTCGAAGTTTATGATGCACCCGTTATGGTTTTTAAAAGAGCAACCGCAACTTTAGTCTCCATTTTACTGAAGTTTTACCTTTCAGATGCCGTCCATATGTTCGCAAGCAGCATATTCTGGCGATGTGGTTGTCCTAATTGTCATCATGTCCCTTTGCATTTTCATATTCGTTCTGACATGTCTAATCATACAAGGAATAACCGCCCTCTTGGGAAACTATGTCTAGATATGTGAAATTAGTTACCTATCCATGTGCGCTTTGAACGTAGAAAACACTGTCTGAAGAACATCCTATAACTTACATCTCCGAGTTTCTGTGTATACAACCGTTTTTCAGTCAACCATTCGAAATCAAGTGGATCTTCGCAAGTGTTTTTACCCCCTTCAGTTCGCGTAGTTCAGTCTATGGCAAAAAGTATACCAAAACGGAATGCCTGCTTTAAACAGGTCTTCTGGGTATATGATGTTCTTCTATCTGTCGTAAGCCTTTAGAGCTTAGTGGTCGTGTTGTTTGCTGTTTTCGAGGAAACTCACAACAACACTTCTTCATACTCACTTATAAGTAGGCGCAATTGATTTTGCTCGCAATCGACTAAAATTCTACACTAGGTATAACTGCAGCAATATTACAGGGAATCATTAATACATTGTGGGTTGATTGTTATGTTATGAGCAACCTCTGGTACTCACCGATACCAACGAATGATCACACTACTAAGTTTCTCTTGCTGCCACTAAACTGGCTCAAGCTCAGACAGTTTACTAACTGAGGGTTGCTCATTCTCACAAACCCGTTCCCCTGTGATTAGTTTTGTGTTTTTCCAGACTCATCTGGTTATCATCCACTGTACTGAGAGAGGAAGCGTGTACCTGATAGTACACCATTCCTCTGAGTAGATTTTGTTAGCAGGACGACTGTAGCTACACGTTAGTCCTGACCGATTGAGTGTCAGTAAGAGATTAGAGAAACTCCGCATTCTGTCGCATCACATATTCCCCGATTTATGATGTATATTGTACGCACAAAATGCTACACGATGGTTACAGTTTTCTGCCTCTGACTCATAGAAAAAACGGTATGATTCTTGAGAAGTCCATCACACTCTAATTCATTCTTATCAATTTTGGCCGATAGCAATACAGGTTGATGACAGCCAGCATTCTAAACAAAAATTACATTTTCCAGGGATATCGATCAAAGCTGGAAAGTATAAAAGAGGGCTGCTTTGATTAGCTGAACTTTTCCTCTAACTGACCCCTTTTTCTTCATTCAACTCTTGGGCCAGCATGTTTTTTGTAGTTACGAGAAGTAGAACAACGTGAAAACCATGACTACTTCACTGTACCTCAAGTGATCTTATTCACAATTCGTCAGTAAACCGATAGAAATATGAATGACTTGAATCAAGCTGAAAACAGTTCTGGAAGTGTGCTACGGTTGTAATCACCCTAGTACTCTAGCGATCCGGTCACACGTTTCCCGTTTGACGAACTGTGCACTGTTGTTTTAGATTCACTTGAAGAACCTGACGACGTACAATTAAGAGAATATTTCACACCACTGGGTACTACGTAAAACGTTATGGTTGTAATATCTGATGCGTAGTTGGTGAGTTAGTTACTTTCGAACTGGACTTCACCCATATTTGATCACAACATTCGTATTCAGGTCGAAAATACAGCCATTCTCTTTTCCGAGAAACGCATTGGATTCGAGTTTCTGTTTTGCCAGATAACGTCAACAAGGAGTAGAACTACGATCGCGCTTTTCTGAGGTAGCCGTGCTAACTCCCGTGCCATTGACGTCGTTAACCAACAGATCCCATTTCGGGAAGGAACGGAGAAGAATGCGGTTATTCCAAGTAACCATCCTATCGAATTAAAAGACTACTCTGTAACTAGAACGCATCCGCCGGGATGTCTATGTCGGAGGACATCAAACAACTCTGTGGTTAAGGTGTAAACTGCATGAGCTTTGAATTCCCGATCGACAGATGCAGTAGTGCACATTCCAGAACGCTTAAATAACTCTCAGTTTCTTCAAAATAAAGCGATAACTAATACTGAGAAATTTTAACATTTCGGGCTGCCTCAATCAATCCGTTACTTTCAGTACAAGTAATTTTCCCGCCGACACGTGATCAGCAGTGGCTGCCATTCCTAATACATGGCTTAACCATCTAGGTCTTTCATAATGTAAGGATTGAACGACATAATTCGTTTGATAGTCAGTGCCAAACACCCTTGTTTCTTGCTCGTCGGTGCCACCCAATAGGAGCGATAAAAGGCAGACATTGGTGACCAAATGCCTGAAGACGGTTGACGTGTTCTACGGCAAGTGCCCAAGGGACGCAAGGCAGTTGTTTACCTCGCGTTCTCCAGTTAGCTTATGATTTGGATGTGTTTGATTTAACCTCAAGAATAACCCCTTCGAATTCCTTGAATTTTCAAGAATGGTCAGGACATCGTCGTAGCAACGAGTTTACAGTACCGGCATTTACAAGCTTTCACATAATGTAGAGTCTACCTCAGCCATGAGGTAATCGGCTAGGAGTGAACCTAGGGGACTGCCTATTGCAATCCCGTTCACTTGCCGGAAACGTCTGGAAGTTGAATTTTGTATTATGTGTGCACAGGAGTACTAGTGATTTTAGTTCGGACACTGGCACAGGAAGAGTAACATTGCTGTTTAGAATAAAAACGCAAATGTTATCAGCTGTTTCGTGCTGCAGAATTTTAGCGAATAGGGACATCATAGCTAATGAACCCATCAGTTCGTCACGAACATTTAAACCATCTGCATAACTCACAAGTTCAAAGCTATCTTCCAAGCTGTACTTACTGAAACGTTTTCTAACCGATTCAAGCAAAACAGCTCGCCAAAGGGCTAACTTGTGTTTCGTTGCGTTGTACATTGACATAATGGACCGAAGTGGGACATGGAGCTTGTGAGTTTCGGGCAATCTGTAGATATGCACGTGCAAGGACTCACTGACCTCAAGAGCCCGCATTGGCCGCCAGAAACGATGTCATTTACCCTCAGCTTGTCTAAACTGCGGATGATCTCTTTGTCTTGTCGAGAGTTTGAAAAAAGCCAATGGTAGCATGTAAGATGTCTTGCGCAATGACATTTCGTTCGCACCTCATCGGTTACTTTTGCGAAATTAACATACACTTTATATAGTTGGGGGGCAAGCAGTTAGGCGAAATGAATCTAGAAATACTTGAAACAATCAGTCAGGTGACCAAAGCGGAAGCAGCGAAATGCAACTGACTGATAATTTTGATGCAATAAAGTGGTGGTTAAAGATACATACATATTGAGTGGTAAATGTCAGATATGGTTAGAAAAAATCTACAGAATGCAACAGGTACTTTTTGTACAGTATTTCAGCTCTCGTTTGTTTTTCTGTAGATTTTTTCTAACCGTATCTGCCCTTTCCCACTCAATATGTATGTATCTTTAACTACCCCTTTATTGCATCAAAATTATCAATCAGTTGCATTTTACTGCTTCCGCTTTGGTCACCTGACTGACTGTTTCAAATATTTCTAGATTGATTTCGCCAAGCTGCTTGCCCCTTAACTATATAAAGTGTATGTTAATTTCGCAAAGTGACCGATGAGGTGCGAACGAAATATCATTGCGCAAAACATCTTACATGCTACCATTGGCTTTTTCAATTTGTCGGGAGTGTCGTTCGGCAAAACCTCTGAGTGTCACCGAGAATTTCAAACATTTTCCTCAGATGTTCGGTTCTCTCCATCAGCTCAACTCCTGAGCCTTTGTCCGAACATAAGGCAGTTACGTTCCCATTCTGTCATATTTCCTTCAAGCCTTCGAAGTGTGTCGGTATTAACATAACGTGACGTTTTTGTCTGTAGTCACGGTGTTGATAGGCGACATCCACTAACTTTGCCTTCAGCCAATTTTGATTTTCCCCAGAAGCTCACGAATGTCGCTGAAGTTGATCATAAAGATTTCCGAACTAGGCATAGAAACGAAGTTCTTCAATTTCGTTTGGTGATATGGCAAATTCCAATCCTAGAGAAAGAACTTTCAGTTCAGTCTGTATTAGCGTTTCTGATGACAGATTAGTAATGTATCTATCTAACTTTTCTGAAAATGGGGTTTGACTTCAAACCGGGCGAAATGAATCATCGAGTATTTCTTGCTCCGTTCGCTTCTGTACGTTGTAGAAAAACATTACGGAAATTCATGTACTTGTTCCGACAAACATTTGGAAGACCATTCACACCAAGCCACGCCTTCTGATTCACCTCCTCAAACAACTGTAGTTTTTGCTAACAGAGTTCAGTCTTGGATTCGGTTATCCGTTTGAGATTGGAACTGTTAGGCTATAGCCTAAACGGTCTAAGTTCTTCATGTACTCTCGTGGAAAGTGGCACATAGAGAGACATGTTTTGTAATACTGAGCAGTCAGACGTTCGGGCGCCAAGGAAAATTGAAGAACTTGTATATGCAAATATTTATATAGCAGTTGTATGAGCCACATAGGGAGAATCAACCAACAGCTACCTTCCTGTATCGAGCAGCATATTCCCAAGCGGCCTAAAACACAATTAGAAACGTCAGACGTGTGCATAGAGGTCGACCGATGACACTCAGTGCCACCAACAGTAAAACGTTCATTTCAAACAGCGCAGAGAATCAAAGTTTGTAATGCATTCTTTGTAGTTTCTCGAAGACACCGGAAACGTATCCTCCAGTTTGCTGAGGTGTTGACTGTCAAGCATCCAAATCCCCCTTTGTGTTGACGTTGCAGTTGCTCTGGTAATCAGCATTCCCATATTCTTTTCATGCCCGTGTCTCTCCATCTGTCTTCCAGCTTACTGAACTTCAGTTTAATGTTTAAAATTAGTTACATGTCCATGTATGATCAGAATGTACAAAATGTTGCTCCGGGGAACATAACCGGATCTGCATCTTTTCACTGCCTTATTTAAGTTCATCGTGGGAAAGCACTACTTCAAGTTTCTTCACTGAACTCATTTACGGGTTCCAAAGCTTTGCTCACAACTGAGCCTTTGGTGGTGAGTTATGAACTGAAGAAATGCGGTCATAGATTTTTCATTAAGTGTTACCCAAGTCCACCGAACGACTATCGATTTGAGTTGATTTGAGTTCACTGGTGGTGTTTTTCCACATTTTTCCACTTCAGCGTTTGAAAAAAAATATTGGGACATTTCAGGTACTCGATAAACTTGTGTTGTTCCAACTAAACTATCATTCAAAGTGTTCTCACTTGTTATCGCTTCAATGAACTGTGAAACCGCAATTAAACATAGACCATCAACGGAACAGTTATTAGTATAAAGCTTTGCCCTGGTAACGATGACTGATCAAAATTTGCACATAAAAAATGCAACCAGCAATTTCTTAACGAAATTGATTTCTTTCTACCTTTCCCGTGTGTTTTTAAGTGGAGTTCTTGTAGAGACTATTTGCAAATTAACACGAACTTTGAAACTACTCTCAGAATGTGCTAATACATCAAGTCTTCCTCAGTTTAGTTAGTCCAAGAAATATATGTGGGGTGCTGAAGTCTGCACACAAAATTCAAATCGATTTTAGATAACAGGAGAAAACATGGTAGGAGATGGTCAAGAACCTGTCAACTTGGGCGAAAGTTTTTAATCTACGCTGCACTTCGGGGGTCTAGTTGCACATCGGTGTGCAAAATTATGGGGTTGTCCTCTGGATACTCCGTGACTCATTAAAATCTGCTTGTCCTATACTGTCATTAGACCTGAAGTTGGACATATCTAGTTATCTAACAACATAGATCAACAAATGCGTTGTACCGAAAGATGTGTGTAAACGTTTGATCAAGGTTCAAGGAACCGAACTCGTTTAAAATCCACAGAGAGGACACAGGCAGGTGAATTGACGCGGGGCCAGCATTGGTGCAAAAATATCTGTGACCTTTAGTCTGAATTCAGTCAGGTGAGACTTGTTGACGGATGCCTTGCTTCTGCTCGATAGTGTGTTGTTCCCCGAATTGTGCAAGCTATTATCTGAGGCTGGTCACAAATCGGTTGTTTGTGAGAGGGTGAAGAGATTTGAAAAAGCGGATTGTGTGAAGGACAGTCGCTGTCTGAAAAACATATAAGCTAAATCTACTGCTGTTGGTGTGGATTATGTTGGATTGTTTCAACCATTGTCGTGTACCAGACGGTTGCTCATTATCTTCATCCATAGGGTGCCGATTAAAGAATGTCTTTCAGTATATTCTAACATTTTGCTAAAAAATCCACAATACTATGGCTTTCAATAGCACTTACGAATACAGACATAGTTGCAACGTCATGGTCAATGGACAGCCACCAGAATTATGTCAAAACAATATCCTTCTAAATTAATCAACCTTCGGTCCAGCATAGGTCACGATATCTTTTTTGAAGTGCTCAGCATCGTAGAACATCAACAGTACTGTAAGCTAGCGACACGAAACTCTGGTGAGTTGTAAACCGTCTAGATTAGGTAGACACTTCACAGAACAGTTGAACCTGTCTGAACTGATGTTTTTAGGAAACAACCAACCTTTCAACGGCAAGAAATTTTAAAACATGTAAATTTGTTGACAAGATTGTGCATGCGACACCGCAAATGAAGAGGGGCTATTCACAGTAGTATGCGAACGAGACGAAGAGACCCAGGTTACAGACTGTTCAAACCTGTTAACATTTTGTGTAGTAACAGCTAGACAATACCAGTAACGTTAAATTTGCACTTATGCCGAAGTTCAGCTCCACAGTCCTGATCTTAAAACTATTTTAGCATCGACTGATATCTTCATTTAGGATGATCAGAAAGACTCCCTATTCTTCTCAGCTAGAAAAATTAGACCGATTCCCAGTGCATTGTGGACTTCGCGAAGGAAATCGTGTTACACTCACTAACACTTCCACACGCAACAACATCCCAACAAGAGAGTAAGAATGCCTGAGCGGTCAGTTACCGAAAGTAGAGTATAAAATGAAAAACAAATGCGTACAGGCAAATTTTTCAAATGCTTTTCAATTCTATAGGCCTAGCTGAACCGTCTTAGTACCTTAAATCTGTGTATGAGCGACGTGAACATGGGGGATAACCCACGCTATTTGACTCGCAGCCACTGTCCATGTTCATTCTCATAGAATATTGGAAATATACATCTATTTCACTGTGCTTTAATGGATTCGATTTTAACAGACGGCATGTCACTACCCTAATGAGATCCTTCGAACTCATTATTACAATATATTATCGAGCCGTGAACCTGTGATCGTCTCTTGTACTTCAACTCTACGAGTATAACCACCTCGTTGCATTTTCTTAGCTCTTGGATTTGCTTAACAGAATTTCAGGGTAAAACTAGTAACCATATGACAATTTCAATTGCTGTTCGTTTTTTGACGGCTGAGAGTCACGATCCTTCCGCATCTTGAACGTTCACTGTTTATCAGCCGACGAACAAAGCTGCCCACGAAACATTACTTACGTTTGATGATAAAACCACATCAATACAAGACTGGAGTCTGTACCCATGATGGTAATATCTCATCCTTCTAATCACATCTATGAGATATTATATCATATCCCATGACCTAAGCCTTCCGTTCACCTGGAGACTAGATAGAACGAAGCATAGAATAGATGACAACTTCAGGTCGACTGATGAAACAAAACTACTTTCGAGTGGATCAGCCCTGCTGCCGTCAACGGGAAGCAACGCTGACGCGAACGTGATTGTAATTAGTGCCATTCCTTTTTCCAAATACTCCTAATATGTTTCCTTTATATCTTTTCCAAGTAGTTTGGGCATCTTTGTACCATTTTTTCAAGGTTTGATCTGGTGCCATGGAAATACCTCGATACAAGGAAGGTGATCACATGATCCATGCGGCACGTGACTCAGCCGGACGAGGTATTGTGGTGTAGTCAACGCTTTGAATGGCTGTGCGGTTAACATGCATTTGAAATGTTTACTAGGCTATGCCTATCAAGGTGTGGGAGAAGTCAGAAAGACCGTTGGTGATCCTCTAACTGATGTGTATATCAAACCGAGTTGTGTTCAGTGAATATAGTAATCACGCATACAAGTAGGAAAAATGAGGGATTAATTGCTAATCTTGGATCACCGCAAAATGGAAATCCATCAGATTCGTCGCTTATTCGAAAGGAGGATGTTGAGTTGGAGGCTGATGGAAAATCGAACAAAAGAGTAAAAACTCGTTTCCTGGTCGAATTCCAAATAATAACGTGAAACTGCATGCCAAGTAAGGACTAGATGATTCCTCGTTTTTTGACTACGAAACTACTTATGGATATGTATCGTTACATTTCAGTATCGGTGAGTCATTTCATAAACGCACAGAAACTGAGGAGTGGAAGCTAATTTGCAAGCACAATTGAAGGCATCAAAATCCACATTTGATATGGATTGTGGGGGTCAATGTAAAATAGGAATATTCAGCGACTTCAGTGCATAGTCGACTGTACCTTTTCGTATTCACCTCATGTTTCGTATAACTTTGCTTATGGTTCGTATACTTCTCATCGTGTTTCGTACGGTGATTATCTGTCCTACTTACCACTAATCCAAATATCGCTTAAGTACTTGTGTGAGTTCAACTTGGAAGGAATTCACGGTCGTGGGGTCGTTGACTGTAATTAGCGAGGGAGTTACTGTGTCTCCTTCCGAACAGATCGACCGATCTGATCTTTACTCACAAATGAGTGTGGCTGATTGTTGTATGTGAAGCTTATCACTTTAGTTGTGCACAAATTGAGGTCATTGGTCCTATTTCTATTGGTAATCGTTCTTCTAACCTCTGGTTTTGTTTTTGATCCACCCTTTTTGGGATTCAGCCGGTTCTTGCCACCAAGCAGAGATAAACTGAGTGTCTGAATACTCATTTGTCTGACCAGGTCACCCATCCCACTAGTCCAGGCAGTGTTAAGACATGCACCACTGATGAGCTGTGACGAAAAAGATACTCGAGTAAGGAGCTGCTTTTCCGAAGGGGCTGAGTGGAGAGCCAATGAGCAATGTGACAGCTGTGGACAATTTTCAGTGCTGTTCAACTTATATTGACCAAATTCCATACCATCTATCAGTAATCACACTTTATCATAATGGAAACTTGCGACCGATGAAGTTTGAGCATATCCTCAAGTAGCTAATGCAGACGATGACTCAGCGCGGATTGAAATATCAACAACAAAACGGGAAGCGTTAGTCTTCGACCACGAAATATTTAATTGCAATAGGTCATGTGATTGATCCTGCCACCTCATCTACTGTTCAAATAAGCAACGGTAACCCAAAGATATAGGCGTTTTCCGAAGCGTTACTAGTCAAGCGTTGGCAGAAAGTGTTGACACAGTCAATCTGTGTGACACCGCACGGAAATCGTTTATCCCACCTTGATGTGCATCTTTGGGGCGTTCATTAGTTTCACTATTTTGTCGTAACCCCTAAACCTGACAGTTTTACCTAATCGACTAATGGGAAGAGAGAAAACGGCTGTATAACGTAACGCATGTATTGTTGCTATCTTGTTTCAATAACTGAAGTGAACTAAACGCCCCGAAGTTACCACACTTTGAAACCTGTTTCCAGCATTAGATCTGGACTTTCTGATGTAGTTGCTAGGCCCTTAAGCTTTCGCCTCATTTCTGTCATTGCTAAGAAATAATTACATTTACAATAACAGTAAACGGGGGCATATGTTAGTATTCCTTGATAAACTATCTGTTTCTTTATTTATTAAATTTTGCCGTAAACATTCACATTTTATCCACTTCCTATACGTGGATTATGACCTTTTTTGGAAGGTGTTCCGTTTTACAATTTTACCCAAATTAATTATTGCATCTGGTGGTCTTCAGTTTTGTTTGTGCAGTTGCATACAGTAGTCTTGTTTGTTTCAAAGTATTTTAATATTAATTTGGAAACTAGTTGCGTAAATTTCTAGCTGAACCACATTCAACACCGAAGGGGCGGGATTGCTTTAGATTCACCTTTCTTACACACTGGTCCACAATGTGACGGATGTAAGTCGGTAGTTGAAACCTGCCACTGATCACACCTGTCCCGCAAAGGAACTGCAGAGTGATTCCCTATTGCCCCGATCGTTCTTTCTCAAAAAAACCTCGCTTCTCATGTTATCTGCCAGTTCACCTGCAATCTCGATGACATACACTGGCAGAACCAGCCGAAACTTACGACAGGGCAGGGCAGTGTATATTCCAAAGTGGCTAGTGCAATTAATGACCTTACACGAATCAGCATACCGATACCTGAACAGAAATCCGGCGTCCTCGATCACGAAACACTTAATCGCAACAGGTCATGTGATTAATCCCGTTAATTCGTTTATGGTCCTATTGCACAATCGGTGCACTGTTAATCAAGCATCACGCACCAGTCCTCTGCTGGCAAAAGCCACTGGCGCATGCAATTTCGTTACCGTGACAGTGAAGCCGTTTACGCAACCCTGATCACACCCATTTGACTTTCGATCATTCCACTGTTACTCACCATGCTCTTAACCTGTATAACTGAATGTTGTGTGAAATCGACTGATGAGAATGCACGGAATGTTTGCATCCCACAGTGTGTGTTTTTCTTGCCTCCTTGCTAAACCTTTCACTGTTTATGCCTTCCAAAGAACTTTGAGAATAGGTCCTCTTCTGTCTATATGGACCGTTTTCTTTTTGTGTGTTATGAATCAGACGAACACGAAAGCTAACACAGCAGGGAACATTTATCTTAAATTCACTTGAGAACCGCTTTACAGTAAACTTCTCACAAAAATTACTGGAGTACCTGTTAACTTTATACCCAACAATGCTGAAAAAAATCATGAAGTACGGTTTTTAGACAACCGATAACACATACGGCACTAGCAATGATGAACGAGGACAACACATGCAAAAAAAATCGTCAAGACAGCGATATTGTCACAAAAAACTATTTCGAACAGAACTTCACAGGAATAAAAGGTGAATGAATGATCTGTACCCTTTGACTATAGCCATTTTCTTATCTGCTTCATATTTGCAAAGATTCCTGTGAATAAACACTTAAGTCTCGTTGTTTTTTATAGATTGGTCACTATTTTTATGGAGTATGTCATACAATTGTATAAACAAAACGTCTCACTGTCTCACAGTCTCACAGTCTTTGTCATAGATCATGGACTTTCTCTAGTCTGCTATTTTCAATGAATGCTGTACGACAAATCGGATATATGGGCAGCCTCAATCAGGCCACCCAAAATAACGCGATTGTTCAGTACCGATTTCGGATAGCAAAAATGGGATAGACACATTAATGTGATCGTCTCGTTCACGGCCACACACTAGCCACTATAAGTTTTCAATCTGATACTGAGGTTGAACGCATGATAACTTGGCTTATGACTCCCTTGACATAGTTCGAAACAACGTTAGAATTTCTGACGACCGTCAGCGCTTGAGTGCCTGACTGTTAGTGGATTCCTTAAACAAATCCCGGTGTCCATCTAAAAATCCACGGCCTATGTAGCTTACACTAGATCCCACGGTTAGATGAGTCATCGTTTGAAACTTTCCATTGCAAAAGTATGCCTTTTGCAATAAGGCCAGCCCAAATAGTGCACACTAATCGCTAGAAACAGCCACAGTCCTAACCGTCGATTCAGCTCTCCGAGTTAACCATCACAGTAAACTGCATACAAGATATACTCATTCCGTCAATAAGTAATTGTCTTGCACTGTTCTGACAGACGCTGGCGGTTTCTTATTCTGGCAGCATTGTAAACCGATCATGTGAACCATGTAAAACTATTGGAAATATTATTCATACTACGTCCGATAACATCACAATGAGCTTTATCCTGTCTTAACACTTCGCATGGTTTTTACATGTGCTTGTGTGCATGTGACATTCATATTGCCTGTCGACGTAGTGAACACACCAAGACGTGCTAACTCTGAACTAACTTTAGAATGGCTAACGCTACATCTTACGTCTAACAAAAATTAGACATATAATGTGGAATACGAAAATATCTGGTGAGGGCGCTTCACTCGAGGCTACATACTACAGTCAATCATATATGTTGTGAATGAACACAGAGTGATTAAAACAATCGATTAGTTGCTTTTAGCCTTTCGAACACACCCAGTGAGTTAGGTGTTGCTATGTTCCAAATTCCCCTAATGCATTCTCTAAAGAAGCATCATTCAGTCACTGATGCGAATCACGATTAGCATGACATGAAAGAGTGCCGATAGATCAACTGATATTGTTCGTTATGACGCAATTCATGTTCGATCATGTAATCAAGACTTTCCTGAATGAATACGTTTGTTCGTGAGACTCTCTTGTTCGGATGGTTGATAGGCGTGGGAATATAAACAAACCGTCAACTAAAACGTTGCTGGTCACCAACGTGAAGCAATGTGAAAGTACCCCCCAGACAGGATTTTCTGAGTGACGTGATTGTAAATTGTGCATACGGCCAAGGGAGGCAGTGGTTTCACGTGATTTGACAACTTGCATACCAGTTTCTGAGACTGCAACTTATGAGTACTGAAAATTTGTCTGATAGACAGTCACCCTCGAATGATTTGCAGAAAGAAATGTAATAGTAACCGTATATAACTATATGTAACGGCACTGTAGTGGTCAACGATCGTGTGGTTTCTCTCAGGGTGCCGACTACAACATTGGCTTCTCGCTTACTCCTTCTGTACGTACGCTTCTGTGTATGCGTGCTACACGAGGCCTGATACGAACTCGGAGCCACTTTCTTCCGTCATGCAAATAATTGCACGCGGCGACTGCTTGCCCCTTTCCAACAATTCATCTATTATTCTATCCCCAAGTTCATTTGATTGGCACATTTTTGAATGCTTCTATGCATTTTTTGCTGGAAGCATTTTCAGTGTCATCTAATGAGCTGGAGCGCACTTCGCTCTCATTTCTCCTCTCCTCTCGGTTTCTACCGTAGATCTCACATTAGGCTGAAGCTAACTACTTATCGTATTTCCAAACCGTGCTGGATATGCGCGATTTGTTTTCAAATCCCACCAGCGTTCTTTCAGTTCAATTTCAGTTGAAGCTACATTTCGACCATCCCTAGGTAAATGCGTATTGAATTGTTAATGGACAAGGATCGAGTGAATACCCACTTGCCCACTACAATAGTCATTACCACTCGATGGCCTTGACCGGTGTGAATTCCCAACCGGGATAATTTTCAATTTTTGCCTCATAAACTGTACAGACTTCGGTGTATGATGTTTTTTCGCATAATACAAATGATTACTATTCGAAGTATGTGTGGGAATGTTTTAGAGCACTTAAGACCTAGACAGTCAGACTAAACTAAAATACAACGGAACCGTAACAACGACGACTACTCTCAGAATTACTTCAAATCCGCTGAACGTGTATGGAATACATTCATATAGATTAATGTTCGATGTCACCTTTGGATTTTTTAGGTACTACACTGTGTAAGCCATACTGAAATTCGCTTTTCAAGGATGCTCTGTGTTGATTGACAGAAAGACCAAAAACGGGGCAACAGACTAAATGTCTTAATAATCACATTTCTTCCATGTGTAAATATTTTCACTTGTAACTAAAACTCAGGATGATATGGTTTGTGATGTGACGGATCATGACAGTAACAAACTGAGACATCGGTTATTGAACTGTCAACATAAGCTTAATGAAAATTACTAACACTAGGAGTGAACCCGCGTTAGTGAAAGCCACCTTCCGACACCTCTCAACAAGCTAGGTGGATGGGGCAGAATTGCTCGATCCTGAGAGCAGCAGTCCTCAATTATGTCAAGCCTACTGCTCACAGTTTTGAAGATTCTTACAGTGACCATAGTTACTAGTACGCAATATGGTAGACGCATTGTCAGCATACGAAGCGCAAGATCTATGCAGCTTGAAGGGTGTACAGTGAACAAGCTTGATCACATAGGCATATACATTGTGATCCAAGTCATCCGGTCCCCGGAAAACTTTGTCCTCATAGCTTCATTGGTTTTCCCTTTACAGACAGGTTTTGTTCACTACTTGCTTGCGCGTAGTACCCTAACAACCACACTGGGCACAATTTCAAACTGAAAGTGCATCGTTACTCTGAAAATGACCTTCATCAACACATACGGGCAGTCAATATATATTAAACTAATCTGTTTAGCAAGTAGTTGGAATACGGAAACGTGGATTTTAAAAGTGACGGATTTCAGAGGTGTTACAGATGGATCTGATAAGTCTGAGTTGTTGGTTGAACTGCTACTGTATGTTTGATGATCACGAATATTCACTCAGTAAAACGATTAGCATATAAAATAGGAAAAGCCGTTGTAAATGGCAAAGCTAATGTAAGGCACATTTTAAATCTAGACAAGATGGGTCGGCTTTTGGTATCTACACCATGATGATGACGGGATGATACATTTCTAATAAGTGGGCAACAGAATAATTCCACACAGAAACAGAATAACTAGTGCTTTCAAGCAGGCCCCCGAAATGCAAACTACTCACTGTTAGGCTGTTTCCCTCGTTAGAACCTGGGTAAAAGCATACGGAAACTTAATCATTTCGCTCTACTGCCCACTTCGATGTACTCAGATTTCACAACAAAACGGAACAAAACAGAAACCTTCCTCGTCAGCAACCAGATTGAAAGCATCGTGTCAAAGTTTGGCTAAGTAGTTATGTTTAGAAATGAAATAACTTCTCCAGTTCAGTCAGTGTTCATTGCAAATGTGTGGAATGTTTCGTTTTTGATATATATTTCAACCGTGGAAGTGAGCCAAGAATGGAAATGTGAGTGCACAAGTATAATTCAAACCTGACTGTCTTTTATGGCTATGTGTATAGATGTTTGCACCAACCGAGTCCGGACTGGCTTGTCCAAGCGACAGATGGCCACAGATACTCTGATGCAGGCATATCCTAGTGGCTTGCACTGGACCACCCATGGCTCCACCCATACATGGCTCCCCTATCAGGAATGAATCCGAAGGACTGGGGTTAAAGTGGTAAGCCAGAATTAAGCCCTAATCATTTTGAAACAGGATATGAGAGCTTTTCTAATGAAGATTTCCAATTTGGAAAGTGGGACAACATCGTCAGCGTGAGTCTAACGGAGAAATAATTAATATTGTCAGTTGTGCATGGATTTTAAATGTCACAGTGGACCTTAATTTGGTTTATAGAGGATAGTAGAGGCAAAACTACTGGAAATAAGGGGAAGAAACCTTAGGACTACAAAATGTATGTAATATATTAAAGTCAACAATTTATCCCCGTTTGGACAAGACCGGATTGAAAGCGTGTACCACTCTAAAAGGTCGGCGAATACTTTAGTGTGTTCTTGCTGTTTATGTACCTTTGTGTGGACAGATTTTCCAGTCGGAGCACAACTCTTGATATATGGCATGCTGAAAAAACAATCACACTGTCAGTTGTCATTATGGTGAGCTTGTTGAAGTACACAAAATTAAACACTATTGTCCCAAGAGCAGTGCTCTGTGACAGTGTGATTACTAATTATTTGGAATGTGCTATGATCAAACCTTGTTTATCGAAATCCCACTCGATTTCGTCTAGGCATCATTAACTTTTGCTATCGACCGGTTGAGTAGCACTCAGTCGTGTCTCTTGATGAACTGCTTCAATTAGGTGGACAATAATCAAACATTCCTGAACTTGTGAGTCTCATTTACCGTCCCTGCCGACCACCAAGCTATGATCCATAGGTGACTGAAAATAATACTTCATTTCTAGTCCACTACGCAATCATACATCCATATGCACTCATCCACATTTGTATATTAAATTAAGTCCCCACTGTTATGCATTCAGAGCTCTACCTCAAGTAGTTGGACATTCTATATTGTAGTCTCTTCGTTTGTCAGGTAATGAGTTACATTATCGAATCTCACTCCACTTCATATGTTTGTGTTTAAATCAATTTCTCAAAAGCTACCCTGCACAAACTTTCGCAACTTTCTTCGCTTACCAAGCTACCATCAGTTTATATTCAAGTTTTACCCGTCTTCATTCTTTACCTCTGATTATCTGATGCACGTTTTTATCTTTGACCGAGCATAAAGGACGGTGGTTATGCCTACCATTTCTGCATTCTGAATGAACGTTTAATTCCTTATGAGGATTGCTTCTTACAACGCGTTGTTAGAAATGAACTTGTTCATAAAGAAAGAAACAGATACGTGACAAGTCAATCAGAATTATAACTGGCCCGCTTTCCTTCTAGCTGAAATGAATATCAGCTGTGCCTAGGCCGACGTCTATCCACTCACCCAAGCTCTAAGTCCGGATATACGGGTGGTTCACCATAGTGTCCCAGTTTGTGTGGCAACAGTTACCTCGTTCAAGCCATTTCCACCTGAATTCAAACCACCCAGAAACCGGTCATGAAATGTCTGTTTCAAGATGAACAGCAGGAAATATTACACCTTACCCACTTCCTGATCCTGTGGGGACAGAATATAATTCAGTCTAGTTTACAGCAAATGCTATCGCAAGACGATACGATTTTACCAAGTATAACGTTCGCAGAAAAAATTCATTAAATTTTGCGGAACCATAAGAAAAACAATTTCTGACTTTAAATGAGTTCATTCAACCCCAAAAAGCAAAAACAGACCAGCTTTCTACGCCACATCTAGTTTGTCTAATCACTTACAACAGGGGGGATCAAGAAGGAAAGTAGATTCATCCGTGGTCGGTGTTCATAAATCGATGTGCTCTCATTCAGTATTGGTTTTATCCGTAAAACACGTGAACGACGCCTTTCTGATATGAACTCTTGTAAATGTGACTTTGTGGAGGTTATCAGTCACTTAGTTTTAAATCTGTGCGTCTACAGTTATTGGCTCAAATGACCCATTTGCGATGTCTACTAAAGGTTCTGCTAGAAAACAGAGAGGAGCAAACCAAACATGAGCACTGTTTTGGAGTTCCTCAAAACATTCAACGGACTGATTGACACTTTCTACAGGGTACTTTCTCACATTGTAGCTTTCAGTTTGATTCTGATCCCAGACAGTGCCCAGACAATTCCTGGGCTGAACCAAGTGTTGTTTACCAACCTAAAATTATCCGGGCCCGCGTGCCATTCCGATACAGCAAGGCTGAATGGCATGGAAAACCGATTTGTTTGCTAGCTAATCCACGTTTAAGGCTGAATGACCTGTAGGTGGCCATATTGCTTACCGTGTAGTGTGATCGCGCCTCACAGCATCATCCACCACAACAAGCTGTGAACGATAGTCACTCGACTGTAAACTTTCCTCTAGATGCTTTATGGTATAGTATTTCTCACGAGCAAATGTGGCTAGTTTTACACAAGATATTTCGTACGTGTCTACCGTAAGGTGAGTGACACAATGGTGAGCACGGTTTTCTCGTGAAGGCGTGCTAGTAGTTCTAGTTCCGACGAGCTCCACCAAATGAGAACGTCAAATCTAGTGCGGCTTTCGAGAGGAGACCAAATGGAAAGTATATCTAAATGCAACAATTCCCATCAGTTTGTGTTCATAGTTTAACATACTATTCTGAACAGTTTTCACACTGTGACATGCTCACACACAAGTACCTTCCCCCACCAATAGGAGTAACAGTAGTGTTAACTAGTCAGCGTTATGCCTTCGGGAAAAGGATGTTTTGATGGAAATACTGTTTGTCGATGAATATGTCACTCCACAAGCCGTTATGTATTGTCCGAAGTACTTCCGTTATCTGTTGAAAACTCTCAGATTTAACACTCATATTTGTAATGCATTGAAGTTGATGAATACTGTCCGCATAGAAACCAAGTAGACAAATAGTCTTAGAGAAACACACACAGTTTACCAACTGGTCAATAAAACCGGGTTGCTTGTGTAAAGGAACCTTATTCGGTTCAAATAAATGTCACAAATTGTTTCGACTTTTACGATCTGCAATCTGCTTTCCGCTTAGGACCATACGCTTGGAAGGACCGAGATTTTAGGACAGTTGAGGTATATTGTTGCATTTGTTACAGTTCCAATACTCTTAGAACAGTTTCTCTCTGGCTTCTTCTGTTACATCCCCTACGAAACTTCATAGAAATTGTCTCATCACCTGGATTTGTAATATTTTACTAGGTGTTACTATTTTACTATATTTCATTACATTTTGCAGTAAGATAGTACACACTGTTATGTGCAAAAATTTCGTCTATTCTTAGCAGTCGATCGCATATAACCTTCATTTATGCGGGCTTAAAGCACAGTGACAAACCTTATCTAAATCTATTGTTTACCCGTATTTTTGACCAGGAATTTTATGTTCATGTGAATCGAATACGATCAACACAATTTGTGCAATGTCAAAACCAATTTAGTGACTATCAGGCATACAAATACTTGTTAGATTTTATTCCCAGTCCGATACACCACATTCTATTTCCTTTTTCAAATTGTTGCCATTCCGAATGTGAAACTAGACAAACGATGACAATTTTCTCACAATCGACTAACTACCGAAATGTAATCTCCGGTTGTTTAGTTTCACCTTGCCCATATCCCGAAGTGAATTAGGACAGACAACTGCGAATAGTAATCGCTCGCTATCTATAATGCACATTGTTTTTCTCACTCCATTTCGTTACTTCAAAGGAAACCTTAAAAAGAGCAAACTCTGTGTGATTTTTTTTACAGGGACAGCGTGCTCCAGTTATTGATTTGTAGAAATAATATATCAATAATTTAACAACAGCAAAAGTTTCCTCTAACTGTTTGTGCTAACTGATACATCGTTAAAAATTTCGCCAATAGAATATTTATACAGTGGGGGGCCTGATCCTGCTAATAATTGATGCTATGGACAATTATGGAAGTTAACCAAACTGCTCCGAACCACACTGGTCATCGTCTCTGATGCGGTGTAGAAACGTACATGCAGTTACCCACAATTCACACTCCGCATGCTGGTTGTTGGGTCAGTTGTTTCATTGTCATAGGAAACAATATTCAAGAGTACTTCTTGCGTAGACACTTAATGTTTCATACCATTCAGTTTACTGAATATATTTTGATGGGTTACTCCGACTCGTTCATGGGGTCCATCTCAACGTGAATACACTTTAGAGCAGCGTCCTTTCACACTCAGACTTATCACTTTTCTCGACCAGTTAGCTTTACGTTTTAGTTGTGTCTGTTTTTACAAACTACTTACATTACAGCTTTCACGCTATGAATCCTCGTTTCAATAGTAAAATTTAGCTGCAAGTGCTCTGATCTGATTGAACAACGAATTGCGAGTACACATGATTTCAGATTCCAACCTTCGATCAACTGAAGACCGAATGGTGGAGAACACTGTAGGTGACGAGGAAATCCTCGAAGAAGATCGCGGGGTGTGAATGCTACCGTAGCTCTAGGAGTAACACAAATGATTCGTCTTACGAAACACATCAGAATCGTCCTATAACTAACACAGTAAAATTCTGAATTCTGGATTGTACGTGACCGTTTAGACTTCTCTCACATTTATGCAATTGCAGCGACTATGTTAGAGGTAGCAATTACATAATATGCAGACGTGTTCTCACCTCAAGTTCGGATAGCCCTGCATCTTCTTCCATATTTAGAGAAATTAACAGTTCCGTTTACCTGAGACTGACTTGCTTCATTCACGCTGTGCGCAACTGTGCGAACAGCCGCATATGTGTTGCCAATTTTCTTGGCAGTCTGTTTAGGACGAACTGCAGAAGTAACTTGCAAACGATTTTCTAATTTCAAGTTTCCCCATCTGCAGTTTATTCACCGTAAGTTCTCTTAAATTGGGTGACAGACTCACCCGGGTTATGTAAACATATACAGAGATCAGAATTGAATAATCGAAGCAGGATTGACGACAGAAGATGATACGAACTCCTGGATTTTTAACCTAATATTTCAGTCTCGTTCATTTAGAATTGGTGTAGCTAAGCAGATATAGTTGTGAGTTGCCTTGCTAACCTTTGACCCTATTTACGATTTTAGCTGGATTGTGCTAAATGTGCTAAGGTTAGATGGGTTGATTTTAGTGTGTGTGTGTGTGACGCTTGTTGAGTGGGGTCAATTTTGGATCAGCGACCACATATTTATACTACCATACCTGCTACTGATGTAGTTTTCGTATAATTTGCACAGCACCCTCAACTGACCGGAGATGTTGCATGCCAATAGACTTTCTAGTTAGTCCCTTAAGAAAAGAAGCATTAGACTGGAGTCACACGCTTATTAAGGCTAATCAGTGGTGCATATTCTTGTCACACCCGGAACTAGAGCCAAGACCACGCTTTCATGGAGCAACTGTATTTACCACTGCACCACTGACCTCACTTTAGAATGAACTGGATCGTCCCAAGTCAACGCTAAAACAGGTTCGCTTGTGAGCAGTGATCAGGTTGTTCAATCCTCCCAACTGAAGGAAAACTAATTGCCTTGTCAACTCTGATTGAAGACCTCACAATTAAGACTTCTTTGGAATCACAGAAGTCAAATCTGGTGAGTTTGCAGTTTTGTTTAGTCGCTGCTTGGCTTAACGTGTGATATGGATGAAACATGCATGTTTTACGTTTGAGATAGACGGAAATAAACGAAGTGTGAATATAACGCAACACAAATTCATCCTATCCTGCTGAGATGGTTGAAGAGAACTCAGTGTTTCACTCTGATCAGAGCTCGCCAATAGCGCATATCCTTAACATTGCCGGGATTAGAACTCCGGCCACGCTTTCATGAGGCAATCGTGTTGACCACTGCACCATTGACCTCACACTTGACACGATCGAACTATCATAGGTGAACACTTTTGCTAGAGAGGAATAAAACTGTTTGTGCTTTTAGATATGATAATTCGGTCGTGCCTAGTGTGAATTCAATGATGTGATGGTCAACACGGTTGCTTGACTTAAGCGTGGCCGAAGCTCTAACCCCGATTGTGTTAAGGCTATGCACAACTGGCGGGCTCTAATGAGAGCGAACCTCCAGTCTAGTGCTTCTTTTCGAAAGAAGCTGGCTGGAAAATCCATCTGAATACGAACGCCGCGATCAAATATGAGTGATGGTCAACTTGAAAATAAACCAAATCCCCGACTACTCATCAGTAATCCAAGGGATATCGCCTTGCAGTTTTAATGAGATCAGTGATCTGGACCTGTCTCGGAAGTCCTAAGCGCAAGGTTATCGATTGGAGTTAACAGGACAGTTACTGCGTCTCCTTCCGAGACGATCGGGCAACCTGATCATTGCTCACAAGCGAGAGTGGTTGAGTGTTCAGATTTGATGATTCGGTTGTGCCTAATTTGAGGTGAATGGCGCAGTGGTGAACACGGTTGCCTCATGATTGGAATGGCCGTAGTTCGACTCCCGGCCGTTGCAAGGATATGCATTACTGACGAGCTCTATTGAGAGCGAAACTCGAGTCTAATGCTTCTTTCTCAAAGACACTGGCTGGAAATTCTACCTGAATGTGAAATCTACGATCAAACGAAACGATGTTCAACTTGACTACTCATCAGGAACTCATTGTATTAAATAGGAGTGAGTTAAACCTCGTCATGTTTCCCTTCAATACTTTTAATCTCGTTAGAGCGGACATAGAGGGAGACAGTGGAGTTCATGACCATACGCTTGGCTCCAAATCTTTTATGATGTGACAGATTTAGCCACCTTATCCGCCATAAACTGAATACGAAATAATTGTGGTCGTGAATCAATACTTTCTTAGTCCCCAATCTTTTTATGGCCAGGACGGGTTGACGCATCCGACTGACAACGCTCATGTTTGTAGTACGGAGTAGGACGGTTAGTATCCTAATGAAGTTTACCACGTGGCCAGTCTCGAACAATTACCTAACATTTACGTGCAGTATTCCCGGTGTGGACATTTAAAATCCACTTGAGACATAACTAACTTGTTCAGACTCATTGGGCTTGACTACATGGACACTTGCACTGCTCCGTTTAGTATTCACGTTTACGCAATGTAAGGTGTTTTGGCCATATTGACCGGATACTAGTTTCTCATGGTCATTCTTGTTGAGTCTGTGGATAAAGCTGTATTTGTGGGTGGTTTTCAACTGTTTTCGACCTGTTTCTGCAGGTCCTAAACATGCTGAATGGTCTTAGTGTTTACCAGATGCTATACGATCTTGTCATTGCAGATGGGTTATAACAGTGAAATGAGACAACACTTCCGCGTTGCCTCGGATTGTTAGACTCGTCCGAAACAACTAACTAAGGCAAACCTTGCACATATTCCAGTAGCCGCAGAAACCCCACTCCAACTGATGTGTGCTTGGAACGAACAAACAATGTTGCTTTCGGTCCAATTTTGTTGCTGTGCCCTTCAGTCACGACAAGCTCATGTAACAGATGTGAAGATACGTAACCAGCCTGGGCTCTTGGCAATTTGGTTAGCGACAGTCCAACCGTTACCAATCAATCCACCTGTGTTCTGTTGTCTCGTAAACTGATACACAAAACGATTGGAATCAAACGTATCAATCAATTATGCACACAAGCAGCAGTTCGAACCAAAATCCAACTGTCCCTGAGTAAAAAAGATCGAAAAGTATCCGTTTGATCGGTTTCCTTAGAAATTTTTGATCTCTATTTCACTTGGACTGAAACAGTGACAGTGAGGGTATGGTGTGTTGCGTGGATCGTGACAGTCAATCTGTTGTGAACCAGTTATCCAACATAGCAAAACTTGCCTGACCACCGATGTTGTTGGCAAGTGAACTCGACGGGAGTCATTGAACTAGTTAGGGAGGTGTCCTCATTTCTGAATCCCTCGAACGATTACGTCGTTCAATTTTTCTAACCACACTTTAAATGATAGATCACCAGATGTCCATGAGTGCATTGCAGTTTTTGACGGTCTGAAGCTGTTGAAAATCGGTCCCCTTAATTTTCCGAATTTCCCGTATAAAATGTGACCCACATCAGCCTCATATTGGATATAATGTACAACAGTGATCGACTATAGAAAGATAACTCAGTTGATTCAACACACCCACCAATCAGTTCAGCTGACCATGTGACCTTGCATGCCTCAGCTGATGAAGTACTCTTCACAACCACTCTGTGTTGGGATAAAAGAGCTTAAGCCACCGGTCAAAAGAATCCTCGCCACACAACAGTAACTAAAAACTCAGCCTGATGTATTTAAACTGGGACCAAGCTGGTTACATTCAATGATCAACAAACGCCAGCCTTAACTTCTTATGGTGTTCCATTAGGAGGATAGTGATCCTTGTACAGTTCGGTTATTTCATATCGTTTTATACGGTTACACAGTCCCAATGATCTGCACCTACGGTAGCATTTTGGTCATCAATATGTTATGTGTTCTTTTTGAAAGAAAATCTTGCTCTATTCCGGTCCCCCTATTTTTTGGTTAAGTGAACTACGTAGATTAGTATTAATGTAAAGCTTACTATGAATTTTGTGCCTCATGATCAGGCTAACCTTGACTCGAACGACACATTGCTGTTCTCATCCTATCAGAGGACGTTGGTTACCCTGAAGACACTAGCCTGTTAATGTATTGAGTATAACGATAGACGGGATACATTATTTAATACTATGTCAAGACGGAATGTTTACTTATTTGTAAGATTTTTTCATCATTAACACTCATTTCAGATCCCCATTGCTGGAGGAGGAAAATTTGGAGACAGAAACATGGTAGTTAGTTACAGTGACTCTTCTCGAAACTATCTGGCAACCTGATCATCACTCACAGATGACCGCAGCGTTCACATTCAGATAGACTTTCCAGCCAGCCTTCTTCGAAAAGAAGCACTAGACTCGAGTTTCGCTCTCATTAGAGCTCGTCAGTAGTGCATATCCTTGCCACGGCCGGGATTTGAACTCCGGACATTCCAATCATGAGGCAACCGTGTTAACCACTGCGCCATTGACCTCACATTAGGCACGACCGAATCATCAAATCTGAACGCTCAACCACTCTCGCTTGTGAGCAATGATCAGGTTGCCCGATCGTCTCGGAAGGAGACGCAGTAACTGTCCTGTTAACTCCAATCGATAACCTTGCGCTTAGGACTTCCGAGACAGGTCCAGATCACTGATCTCATTAAACGTGCAAGGCGATATTTTAGATTACTGATGAGTAGTCGGAGATTTGGTTTATTTTCAAGTTAACCATCGAGTCTAGTGCTTCTTTTCGAAGGAGGCTGGCTGGAAAGTCTATCTGAATGCGAACGCTGAGATCAAATGTGAGTGATGGTCGACTTGAAAACCTGATCATTGTTCACGAACGAAAATGGTTGAACGTTCAGATTTGATAATTCGGTCATGCCTAATGTGAGGTGAATGGCGCAGTGGTGAACACGGTTGCCTCATGATTGGAATGGCCGGAGTTCAAATCCCGGCCGTGGCAAGGATATGCACTACTGACGAGCTCTATTGAGAGTGAAACTCTTGTCTAGTGCTTCTTTTCGAAGGTCGCGATCAAATGTGAGTGATGTTCAACTTTGAAATAAACCAAATCCCTACCTACTCATCAGAAACATGGTAGTCTGTGATTGTGCCGCGAAAATTAGTTTGTTCTCATGATGCACAAAACTCATGGTTTGTACTCAAAAGCCACCAGTCCGTAACAGATTCTGTCGAGATACACTATTGCAGCACAGCCTACATGGATCATTTACCTATGTAAAATGCACTGTTTTAACTCAGAACCGCGACATTCTGCATTCGTGCACGCGTTGTTTCTCCATCCGTCATGGGTGGATAAGCAAATGTGTTACTGTCATCAGCTCTTATTCACGTCGTTTACTTAACCTTTCGTGAATGCGAGTTATTTATTCAATCAGACGTCCTCATTCGATGTTGCTGGTGACCTTCATCAGCTAGGTGTACCACGTGCAATCCCGCTAAAGCTGGAACGCTGTCTAAACACGTGGTGCCCCGATGACTGTTTGGAAGGTGAGGGATAGGTTGGACCGTCGCGGTTTTGCCTCGGAAAGTTGATTGATAAGCTACGTCGGTGGAACTTCCGGGACGCACATACAATTCAACCGCATAAAACGGTGTTGATTTAATGTTTGAATTGGCTGCCATCTGGTTGGTTGAACGACGCAAGCTGAACCCTTACGAACTATTTATCGGAACCTTTATCCTGATAACTGTCTAGCCAAACTTACCAAACACTCTGGGATGCTGATGGTCCAACTTATTTTATTAACCCAAAACTGGAATTTAAGCTGCCAACCCTAGCCGCTCACTTATCTGTCTGTGATCGAGCATACCTCTCATGTTTAGAATCAGACTGACCGAGTTTATTTATAGGGTTACAAATTAATGAACGTTATAGCATCAGAGATTGAATCATTCCTAAGCATGAGAGAAAGTCAGGAACAAATTACAGAGCTTATCAAGTGTTATGCATCTCATTATTGGTGCCCTACGCTTCGCCACGGTTGAACTGTCAACGCCCGGCAACATTACAAGAGCAGCTTGGTATTACTCCCTCTATAGCGGCGATTTTTGTACAACTTTTTCCAAACTTAGCACTGTTCAGAAAACCTCGGAGTATTTCGTGGGGATTTTGTTATGATCACTTAAACACAATTGTGTCAAGAATACTGTGAACAATTTATGCGAAGAGCTTGCCTGTTTAGAGGAAGCTTAATTTTTTGTTCAGAAACTTCAATGTGTTGTCTCAGAATTCAACAAGTATTGAAAGAAGTTTGTACCAGCAGTTTTTTTTCCATGTTGGTAAGTTAACTGGAGAATAATATTTCAGTATACAAGTGGAGTCAACAGTCCACGTCGATTCACAGTTGGGTTTCAATCTGGAATGAACTTCAACTCATCAATGACTGTTTGTCGTTGACATTTCTTACATAAACAAGCCGAAGGTCATATCAAGGTTAACTTCGTATAGACGAGTCCCCGAAGTTTTATGTTTTCGTTGCCCAAACGAGCAGTGGACCACAGAACAGTCTAATAAGTACTACATTTACTTCCCCAGCCTTGATGGTGGCTCAGTGACAAAACACCGTCAATTTTTTGAACACTAGCGAAAAACATTCTTTCGGTCTGTTTTGTACAGCACTTTCCTGAACTTTGGCCTGAACGATACGCTTATTTTTTCCACAATCGTGATCCCGGTGAGCGTTACTCATAGGGCACTCGAACTTTCCCTCCTAATGACTAGTTCACTTCATATGGTGTTCAATGTGTATTGATGGGCAGCAGTTTTGAATTGTGTAATAATGCACACTTCTAACCGAGATCGGACACATTTATACACATACAGAACTTCCAGCTTATCTAGCTGTTATCAACACAACTTTGGGGATTTTGATTGTGCTAAATTGACCATCACTCACACTTGATCGCAATCTTCACATTCTGACCAGATTGTTCGCTAGCTGGTCTGGACGAAAATGTGCACTAGTGTGAGTTCTAACAAGAGCGGAAGTGAAGTCTAGTGCTTCGCTCGAAGTGTGCTGGTCGAAAAGTATATCCACCTATTTCAAGTTACAACCTAGTGACACACAAGGTAAGTAGTAAATCAGTTTTCGGTTGACGGTGTTACTGATCAGTGGGGGCCCACCTGTTGGTCGATGCACACACAGCAAGTGGTGTGGAGAGGACGAGCGATCACATCATGCTACTCACGCTACTACCCAATGTTGAGACACGTATATGAACAGGGAAGTAGCCGATGGGAAAATACGAGCAGAAACATTGCATCACAAGTTAGCATGAACTGTTTCCCGCACCTAAATTGGGCATGGACAACCGTGATGTCCTTGGGTCAATACGACATGTTAATGAGTGTGTTTGTTAACTGTAATGTTGAATCGCACACCCTACTTGTTGATTTCCTGAATGAGTGATCCTTGCGTCATCCACCTTCTTGGTTCATAACACTAGCCATTGGTACATGCGCGCTACTTCCACCAAAAGTTGTATGGTCTATGAAACCTACGTGTGTGAAACATATAGACTGCCCCTGTATTTCAACCGCGGGGATTCCTGATATGGTTGTGAGTACAACAATTACCAATTTCCTAACGAACTGCTTCTCGGCAATCTGATCAATCACTATTTGAAGATCTCTTTTACAGCAAAGTATGATTCAATAGCTTTTAATAATATACCTAACCAAACAAATGTTAACGAAATTTGCTTCAGGATGAATGTTTGAAAGTGAAAACGATCATCTGTGCGTGGTAAATTTTTACTGACCGCATCATGAATTTTGTTATCCAGCCGTGTTTAGCACTTCTGACACGTAGGTTAGCTTGGGAATCGATATTCACTGACAGTTGACTTCATGATTGACCCGAACGGCCAGTGCACGTAAATAGAACCGTAGTAAATCGACAGCGACTGTCATGTGGATTTCAATCTTTGTCCAATTGAGCTGAACAGTGTAAACTACCCTGTCCATAGTTTAACAGGTACTGTATGTGTATGCAGTGTGTAGAACAAAGAACGTTAGATCTTGAATTACTAGTCGAGACACATGGACACGCGTTTGGTTTTTAGTGGTTGCAAATCGGTGAGCAGATAACTCACATTTACCTAGTCGATTAAGTGCTACCAAGCCATGGCAAACGAGCAATAGTTGAGTAATGCTCAAACTTGATCGCGGCTTTCGCTCCCTGCAAGAATGCCACTGACGTATCCACTCACAGTACACAACATCTAGCATTCTTTGAAAATTGGATATTAGTATCAGTGTTTACCCCTATCTTCCAGTAGCTGGAAGCTGAACGTGTTGGCTACCTTGGTAATGAACTCAGACTAACCAAAGCAGTCATCAAAATCGGTCGTTCTTGATTACGAGGCTACTGGTTGAACTGGTGAGAACAATTACTGCGTCTTGTGTCGAGACGGTCAATCAACTTAGGTGTAGCTCACAGAAGACCATGGTCAAATATGGTCTGTTTGTAACTCTCTTGTTAGTTCAACAGATTCAATAGGACCTCACGATTACCTATAAAGGTGCCTTTTTACAACTGTAGTTTTCAATATTATTATGTGCATAGAAGCAAGCTGTAATTATTGACCTATGCGTGTATACAGTCCTGATCATCAGTTATTCAGGATAAGTATTTGTCCTTTTGTCCTTGTCGAAAATATAGTTCACCAAATGGTTATATACTTTGTAGACGAATCCCCGTCTGAAATCCCTGAGCGAAGATCGTTGACTGGGAAAACAGACTAACATAAAAATCCTCGGCATGCCGAGATGTAAGGCTTGTCTACCATGATTTCGTAATATCTAGTCAGCGTGATGTTAAGTTACTGATCAATAAGCTCACCTCAGAGGCATAATAATTGGAACTAGAAACTGTTCGGACCAAGTTATTCTGTGTCAATGAGCTCTGGAAAAAGTGAAACTTGGACCCTGCAATGTTTCTGAAACAGCTCGTTCAGAAGCTCTTTCTCAATTGTAAAATACACAATCACGTTTGTAAATTCTACAATCTGTGACAACTGAGGTGTCCGATCGCCCCTCAGAAATAAAAATCGACCCTCACTAAGCCACAGGGGTCGCAAATTTCAACATGACTCCAACATAAACGTTTCAGAAATTTCAACGGAAGCACACTGGATAAATACTGAGTATTCTTAGTGGGGCTTTTGAAGGTGAAACACCCCCCGCACCTCTCGTTATTGACTGTTACATGATGTTTGCATGCGCCACGTTTCTGACATCTAGTGTGTGACTATCAAACTCACCTAGTGAGTGCGATGGCCAGTGCCCAGTTTCTGGTTAGGGCAAGGGGATGCTCAATATCTGAGTACCGGACAGATAAAATATCTGCCTGAATGTGCTCGTAGATCGTAACTGTGCTAAGCTGCTCCTTTCGTTACAAAACAACACGAGTAGTTGTGAGGTTTTGTATTCCGAGAGAAAACCGTATTCATACAGCCGGTCCCACAAAACTGACTTTGCAGTATCCACACTTACTTGGCTTTCACAAGATGGACAGTAATTCCCAACTACAGTCGTTACTAACAGTCTAACCATATTTTAGGATTAGTCTTCATTTTTGTGATCACTTCAGCTGTATCATGATGTCTCTATAAAATCAATACGGTCTTGTTCGGTAACTGCTTCCCACAATACATTCGACCTCCGTACACAATCGTATGCCACCTAGGGGGAAAATGCCTTTGTTTATCATTTCCAGGGTATCTTTCGTGCGGATCTTTTAGACATCGTGTAAGGGGGGAAAACAAATCCATGCTAGATTTGTTTCCGTAGTTTATAGAAGATGGAAATTAAATTCTGTTTCTACGTCATCCAATAATGCTGAAACCAACCAATGTAAATAAAATTTCGTTGTAACAATCGCCTTTCTTATATCGTTGAATGTGCTGGTAAATATTAAGCTCACAGTGGAATTTTGTATTCCACAATCCAACTGATGAGACAGTTAAATGTGCTATGTGTACGGGAATTCTTTGGAGTGTTGTCGTAGTTTAATTTGAAGATAATCATCACGTTTGATATCTGCTTAAACTTTTCGGATGAAAATTTCATATCTTGCCTGCAAAATCACTTCGGTACTCATTGGCTCAAGTGCAGTGTGGCAAACACTGCAAAATGTTCACACTGATTACTTGAGTTAATCTCTGTGAGCGATGTAGGGGTTAATTATTAGAAACTGAGCCGAATGTCAACGTTGTTTGTCCAACTTCCACGTACTACCGAAATGGCACAAGTAAAACATCAAACCTCCAACCACATATGTTGATACTCGCTTGTATGACTGTCAGTTGAAAATCCGCGCCCGATTTTTGATCTGACAAGTATTATGTTACTAAACTGGTTCGTCGCAAACAGTTGAGTCAGCTCCGCGTAGCAAGAATTATCGTGAACTCACACAAATCCTTTGAAAATGAGTGAATAACAGTCTTCTTAAATCATGCGCTGCTGAGCAGAGAAAGTGTTTAGTTGAATAAATTACAGGTTTGCTACCGAATATACTCCTGACAAATCGCTATCACTCATTGCTCGCAAAATAGGGAGACGTCATCAAATCGCTAGCAAGGCTTTCTGCTCAAATCACTGACTGCTCTACGAATGACGTTCGTCATTAGAAAGTTTATCACCTCGAAGTGATTGTATTTACAAAGAAAATCTGGAGCTAGAAGACTGTTTAGCATGTCAACAAACAAATTATTAGGCATGTCACCACATTAGTTCTTTAAATAGGGATTTTCAGAAAGTTTTCGAAGAGAACTGCCTACTGGATATTCACGAAATCACAGCGTTTTATTGAAACTATACGTCAGTCTGTGTTTGATTTACTCATAAATAAAGGTGGTGAAGAATAGATCATTCATCCATTTCATCTCTAAGCCTCCCAATTTGTTCTAATCCCATATGAATTCGGTTGTAAAGTTTGAGCGTACTCGCTTCGAGATACAGCAGTTGGCTGAACTTTGATCTGTATGTGAAACTCAGGATCACGGCCTGTGGAGGTTTGATAAAGGAATGTTTTTCTATGTGAATACTGCTCCACTTCAATCACGAATGTCTGATGAAAACTGATCTGGAGCCCAGTCAAGCTGATTACTATGATAGGTGATTAGTGACTACAGTGTTTCCGATGCGATATTGTTTTCCTTCAATGTGGTTTAGAATTGGGTTGTGAGCAGCTGGTCCATCTAGATGGGCTAACAGAGTTTATTCCCTAACCTCAGATTTGACTTGCCTTTGCAATTCGTCTCTTCCGTTCAATAATTTTCAAAATGGTTTTTTTTTAAATGCAGAACTAAACATTTTCGGAACTTGAACCAAATGACCGTGGATTCCATCTGTTGTTTCATTCGTAGTAGAGCAAAGCAACAGGTGCAAGGAAGTTGTTTACCTAAACAACACTGATTTTGTTTACTTACAGTCACTTGTGTCTTTGGCTGCCTAAAAACACGTTCCAATCACAGCGATCAACCATCGTCCCACTCACCTATTCAACCCCATCCTCACGTAAGTGTAGGTGTTGCTTCGAAGCAGTCTGATTTTCATACGAACATGAAAGAATGTTTCATGGCCAAACCGTCGCATGTGATGTTGTGAAAGCCAGAACCAAGATAACTGTAATCGAATGAACAAGATAAGAATTGGGAATTCTCACAGATTTAAGGTGGCAACTTTTTCAGCAACAGTGTTAATTACGAGGGCACTCCGTTTATGTCAAGATTAGGCTGTTAAAAACTCATTGCCAAGCTGGGGTTAGTGAAGTACAATTCTTTCCTGCGGTCACTAACTTATGAACCGGGCATACACCCAAGTGTTCAAATTGAATCATTAGTCTACCAAAGGTGGTCTCGTCTGAAGTGTACAAAACCTTCAGGGTTGGAGTACGCTGCTATTTGACAGAACGTAGTGGATTTTTGCTCAAACATGCTTAAGGTATAGTTAGGAAATTGACACCACTTTGATAAACAAAACTCTTGGGTTTTTTGCACAAGAAATACAGAAGGCCGATCATACTTCACAACTTTTTAGTTCAGTCTACTCATTCTGGTCGTTGTGACTGTCATGCTAATCAGGGATTCCAGGGTGTTCCTACTGAAGCCGCAATACCCTATTATGATATTCAGTAGTAAGGTTGATTTAACTATTGATATACAGATTGGGAATAACACAACGTTACGAGCAAGTTGTAATACTCTACGTTTCAACCACCTCGGGTGGCCTTCCTCAGGAGTGTTGTAATTGAAATCACATTGGTCAGTGTGATTTCAGAAACTACACGATTAGTCACAACCTATTCAGATCTGAAGGAACACTATTCCGAGCTTTATTGTGATATTATACACATGCATTTTTTCGATCACCCATCTGATTGTTTTATGTCAAATGTACCAAATAGTCTGGGTGATTCACTGGGTGACAGGATTTCTCAAGCAGTTCCTGTTGAAACCTGTTAAACGATGAGTCTATATTGTTTGTGCAGCTGGTAGATTGCAATGTTAATTCCTTGAATATCTTTGATGATTTAAATTACCTGATAACTCCCGTGTTAAGTAGTAGAATGAGTAGATTATCCGACTCCATTGGAGCATTTCTGAGTTTCCGGTGTGGTTTCTTGGTTCAGCCAACAAAGCGTTTGTCACTTTAAAGTACATTGTACCTGTCGTTTATTCGAACCCATTGGGTGCCTACATCTTTTATATTCGTTTCCTTTCTAATCACATAAACCTTCTGTACTACATGTTTGTAGTGTAAAGATGTTTTGTAGAAATCAATATCTCACCATTGGTTACACGATTGAAACAACAGATGGAGAGTACTATAGGATAAAAATTTACATACACAGTTCATACCGGTTAGTTCGTTTGTATCTCAAATAACATTGTAAGACTCGCTGGTAACCTGTTACATTTTTGCATAGATACCTGTTGAAATCCGTTCGCTTCTCAGTGAATGGATCAAATTATCACTGCTGTTGATTGATGGTGACGTTGATGCTCATTGTATCTGTTTCTCATTACCGATCGTATTTCTGATATTTGCTGCCTAACGCTTACTGATCCGAGCAAGCCAGGTTGACTGACAATGGCCAGAATGTGATAATTAAGTAGATTGTAGAAAATGGAATGATACATCACAATTTCGCCACTGGAAGGTAAGTAAAACGGTAGAGCCATTTGAACTTGAGTATGAACGAGTAACCGAGCTCACAGATTTATTCCAGAGTGCATAGTGATAATGAGTCAGCCCATGGGTGAATTGCCGTCAGATCACTCAGAAGGAGTGGACAAGTCTATCTGGGTCGCACCGTTAATGGTTTTGTCTACAATGGTTTCATCCATTGCAGGAACCTCTACTAACAATACCATCTGCCCTGTGTGATATTTCAGTGATAACGATCTGACCGATGGACAAACACGTGCATGGATTTTTAAGTCGTCCTGCTACACAGAACTAACCTTTTCGAGGCGATTCGTGAAGCGTGTGATGTCCATATTTTGTCCAACTATGTGCGATACTCGAGATGTAATGTCCGGTCAGGCGGACCAGTAATAGATCCGACCTGTTGGGGGTGAGGCTATACGAACAGAAACTCGAGTGGCAGACAACAGCGAGAGATGTGATCAAGTGTGAGTGATGTTCATCATGAAGACAGCCAAATCCCTGACTGCTGTTCATCACCCCCAAAATATTGCTAAGCGAGTTTAGTAAAATCTTAGAGGTAGGCGCGCGTCAAAAGTTCCACTAGGGGAGTTATCGACTGAAATTAACAGGCAGTTACTGTATCTCCCATCAGGACGGTCGGGCAATCTGAACAGTAGTCGGTATTGCCAAGTACCCAGGTTCTGAAGCAGTGATCAACATGAAAGTCTCCTCCAATAGTGGGTGCAGTTCTAGTCCTGGTCGCGACAAGCATATACACTAATGACGATCTCTAACAGGAGCGAGACTCGAGTACAGTGTTTCTAGTGGAAAGGGGTTGACTGAAAATTACTTCTGGATATGAATGTGAGCGATGTTCACCTAGGTGAACGATGTTAACCTGCAAACACAGGTACGTTAAAGCGAAAGCAGTTAGGATTGTGAACCGTTATCTTTGTCGTGTTGGATGCGAACAGGCTAGCCGGCTCTGACCACGTATAGCGTATTCCAGTAGCTTCAACTGTGCATCTATGAACTGTGCGGGCTGATGGTTTGAAGCCTCCGTTTGCCCAACGCTTCATAAAGGTGTGTGCACTAATCTTCGATTAGACACTCTGAAGATGATATAGGTCATTTAAGAGCAGCACACACGTTTACGTTTGCCCATCGCCAGTGAAAATGCAGTTCGTTCAGCTTATTGAAATATGAACATCAAGTGGGACACTGCAATGCGAGAGCTCAAGTTTTTTGTTCAAGTGTTGGATAGAACGTGATACCGCTGACGGACTGAACTATTCACTGCATATTTGCAGTTCCTGTTAGTAAACGCTGATAACTCAGGTTGATTAGCCCCTTGGATTTAACTGTCAATTCACTGATAGATGTCTCAAGAGAAGTTCTTAGAGTTTATTTACAAAACGCTGATCAGTTGCATCTCAGTAAGTGACCCGGAAGAACAATTATGACCATCGATGGATGCTTTTTTGAAGCTTCTCTCCACAAATTTTTATGGTGTCAACAATGATGAGACGTTCCGGTCGCAGCTCCCAAAGCACGAGCAAAACTTTTCCAGAAGCTAGCGAGAAAAGTGGGGTTATCCCTGATACCATTGGGATCAGTTACGTGTGAAAGGCTTTTAAGTTCTATCTACCAGAAGTCACAGGAGATTTCAAATGTAGAAAGCTTTAAACAAGTATCTCTGAAGCACAGCAATGCGGGAATAAAGTGGGCCATTAATCGTGTTGAGCTTACGGTCTACAAAACAACCAGTTTTATATCGGACGATCTTATCCAAAACCCTTATTATAGCTTTCCTCGGTCTCCTGGCAATGTCAGGAGTGGCGGTGTGCCAGACACTGTTCATTCAATAGGCACTGCTGTCGGAAGTGCGGCCGACGTGAACACAAAGAAACTAGCCATAGCAACATCTGTTCAACCAATGACGTGATTAAATACCGTAAGGAGAATAAGCGCTGATCAACTACCATTCTGTTCCCTTGTAAACCACATAATGCTATATTCTCGTTGAAGATACGACACACGTAAGGCGAGTGGTAGAGTAAAGCGGCTAGAGTTCCGCTTTGACTCAGCCTTCAACCAAAACAACTAAACACTGTACACTGTGGCCTATAGTTCACCCGCGAAAACAATTGAAAGTTGACACTCTAGAGTCGATATCATAACAGACTGACGATACATGTCTCAGTGCGCAATGGAAGTGAAATGACACCCGTTGAAGTAAACAGACTACAATTTAGCAAAAAATGCTGTATTCACACTGGCATACTCACAACAGAGCTAGTGGGAATACAGTGAGAAACTAGGGAAGGTGACAGGAATTAGCCAGGAATTCGACCCTGCAAAATGCGTCGCTAAGGCCATGTCAGGTTTATCATAATTTACTTCTGGGAGCAGAAAAAAGGGCGTTTTAGGAAGAAGGATTAACGACTTGGAGAAAGCTGAGACGTCCTTGTTCACAGTTTGACAGATAGCTTGGAGTATCTTTGTAGATCTAACGTCTGATCGGATTCACGTGAAGTTTTTCATGAAAATTTTGTGCATCAAATTTTGATGACTGTTTCAAGATGGACTATGGAACTTCGGTACACACTGCGCTCACTATACAATCTATGGACTGCATTTAGTGCTTACAGGTAGTTCTTTAAATAAATGTCAACAAACAGAAACAACGCTCAACCAGAAATGGCACTTGTAATAGCCATCATACTGCGAAGCATATTTCTCAAAAGTTGCGGGATACCAGTTCTGAAAAATTGCCAGTTTCGAAATATTCAATTCTGAAAAATTGCCAACCGCTGCTATCCAAAGTTTCTCCAAAAAGCGGCTGTTCGACATCTATTACAAATTCGGTAGTTGGTTAAGGTTTTACTATTAAATATCAACAAATGGACAACACTAGATATCTGGACGCTTTATTCAGATAGGTAGGTTAGAATGTCCATCAGTCAAAAAATATTGTGACTACAACTCTAGGAACTGGTTAATGTGTTGATCAAATCGTACACAGTACACTTTTCATTGCATCCACGCATGCAACTATGCTCCACCATTCTAAGAACGGTTCTTCATCATTGGTGCAATGGACTGGTTGCCCACTACCTCACTGTGGAACTGAAACAATCGTTTGGGAGATGTGACTGTTTGTCATCTGGATAAGGACAACACGAGTGCTATGGCAGACAGCAAAACAAATGAGCCCATCTTGGATAGAGAACTGGAACAATGGGGTTTTTCGTGCACCGCAATTAAAATGATCTTTTCACAGTATATCGTGGCCCCGAATGCACGTTCCGTCGTCATGCATGCATGACAGTTTTACTGGACTTCTGAAGAAACGGACGATCATCAGTGGTGGACTTGGACAACAAGTGATCCCACTTCGCTACTACATAAAGGTTCTCCTCCGCTGCAACCGTCAATGCACAATAACGCCATAGCTTTCCACAACACAATGTCTTATACAACGACACACAATTCAAGTAAGTACACTTCGTCACATTCTGTAGGACTGATGGCGTTCAGGGAATCCGAACACCGCTATGTTCGCTTCTCCCTGACGGTCATGTTAAGCTTCTTCTTGGCCATTTTATGCATCGCCTAATAAGGTACTGTTTGAAGGGTCAACAGAGAACTCCTCTGTTTAGAGGTTGTTCCCATGGGGATCTTGAGGAAAATATTAGACAAAAGGAGTTTTGGGTCAAAAGCAGTTAATCGAATATACTCCATGTGGCCCAATAATAACCATTCAGGTAGGCAGTACAAAAAGCCGAATGCACCAGTATAGGTCAGTCAGAATATATCGTCCACTATATTAAGGGACAGCGTAAATGAACCAGTGAGGGAGTGTTTCGACGAAATCAGTCTGGGATCCACAATCCACTTCTCACTACATTACTTAAAACAGATCCCACCTGTCACACGTAGGTATACTTTTAGTCAATCCCTTTCAAAAAAGACATTACACTTGAGTTTCTTTCTTGATATACCTCCTCAGTAGTTTATGGGTTTGCCACGGTCGGGAGAGAATTCCAGCCAGGCTTTCATGAGGCAACCTTATTGCCCACTGCACCATTGACCTCACAATAGTCATGATTGAATTTTCATGTGCGAACGCTCAGTATTGTTCGCTTGTAAATAATGAACAGCAATCGTTTAAATAAATCTGTCAGTAATGAGTTGTTGTCACTCTTCATGGTTATTTGACTGCCGACCACTTTGAGATCGATGACTGTGATTAATTACCATTAGTTCACCTCCTCAGAAAACAGAAATGTCGGCTAATGATAATCACCTAATTTTGACCAAGAATGAGAGTTTCACATGCGAAATAAATTGGCCGCCATAGTTGAAGCATAGGGTCACCTATCCAGCCTGCTCTTCATTTTGTTACGTTTATACGGTTCCTCACAATGAAACAAGAGAACCAGTCCTCTTGTTGTAGCGGCGCACATTCGAATGAGAACAGAGTGATGTTGTATAAATCACAGTCAATTTTAATAGCACTAGGTTTATAACTACTGTCGCGCTTCACAGCTTTGTTGAGAATGCCCGAAAAAGTTCATGCTAAGCAATTTCATCTTTCCTGAGACAGAAAACGGCAGTTCTATGCAAAACGTCCTTATTTCTCGAAGTGTGAAAATACATATTCTTCTCTTTCACCGTATTTATACGATAACAACTCAGTTCTATTGTGCTCGAAATATTGTCACGCAGATTGTTATAGCTTGATAAACATTAGATCTTATTACGATTTTCGCATTAAACGAAGTATTGTAGTCAACCCATTTGCAGAAGAGGTAATAAACTCGAATATCATTCTTCTTAGATGCTGATCAGTTGTGCATATTCTTGTCCGGACCCGGGACTTGAACATCAGTCCTCTTGATTGCGAAGCGATCGCAATACGTTAGTGACCTGTAACCCGACATGGTCAACTCGTCACACATGAATGTTTAGTTTTAATTAAACTGTTAAATTTGGGGCAAGTATCAATGATTCATAGTGTCTGATGATTTGGCCGATCGCTGAGTTTAGCATTTAGGTTGCAAGCATTTCTCTCCGAACTAGATGACAACATCCATGCGGACGAGTTAGAGCATCTAGATTTCCAGCAGAAGAGGAACAGTATTGTGAAAACTGAATGATCAACCCCAATCCATCTAGGAAAGGAAAGATGTACACAAAATTAACTGAAATTACTGCGAAAATACAACGTTGGCCAAACTGGACGAACGTTATCTATACAAGTACATAAACAGGAACTTGCTGTCGAAAGACACGATTAGTTTTCGCTTATCTGTGCTCACGGCTATCAAAGTGGACACATCCAACCTGACTACTATGAGAATCCTTACTCAGGCAAAAATCAAACACGCAAAAGAATTACTTGCTGCCTGTTATTTATCAAGCGGTACACTAAACAGATTTACTGAACTGAACACAGTCAATGGGTCAATTCGACTCGAAAAACAGAGAACAGTAGGAACGCGACCGTGCCCAAATACAGTCACAAGGAGCAACCTCAACAAATCAAATCGACGGGCAAAGCTGAACAATGCACAGCCAATCCACTGAAAGTTCAACGACAAAGATCAGACGAACTCCATCGAAAAAAGATCAACCAATGGGTTTTAAGGTCGTGTCTCAACAACGACGACAACAGCCGGAAGCGACCAATCAGAACCTAGGTAAAAGTCAAAAGGCACATAAAACAACCAACCACAATTCCGCTCAAAGTATCCGAAGTAACTGAAAATAATTAGTCAGGAATCAAGTTGAAAAATCCGATTACTTTCACATATAAGATCAGGTATTGATCAGACTTCATCAACCTTCGAGATGGAACCTATGCGCTCAAACAACCGCACACTGATTTCAGTTCGTTTGTCGATGGGACGTGTAGAGCCTAAATGCGAAGCTGGATGAACAGCCGAGCGCTTAAAAAGTCAACACGAGATACCAGCAGTCACATATGTACAGTTTGTGTCAACTCATATCCATACTACTCACTGGCAGCATCAGAGCTTGATGTGTTTCTTTGAGCCTTGTAGGCAGCACACCGAGTTAGCTCAGTCGGGTGAGACAGTAGTTTCGTGACTGTACCACGTACTACTGACTACTTTCTTTGTTTTTCCAGCGGATATAGCTTGTTGATGGGAGTAATATTTTCAGCAATCTACAGTGTTTTGTGTAACCTACAGCAGATTATACATTCGAACTATACATTCGCTACAATACCATTGCACTGATCAATTCCCATGATCGAAAGCATTTTTGTAAGTAAGATATGTTCTGTTCACTTCATTTGGAGTTATTAAATGAGGAAACCACTGCCAAATGTAATCGACTTACAGTGATCTCTCTACAAGAAAATTTCTACCAAGAAGCAATACCAGCATTGAATGGTTAACCAGAGGACGACGTTCTTTGCACTGAAACTTTAGGAAACTACGAAACTAGCTTCCTGATTATACTAAGAAACGAATATTTCGGCCCTGTTGCTCAGAGGCGAATAAACAATCAGACGTAACAGGTTGAACGCGTATAAGCTATTCTGGAAACATTTGACTTCCTTCAATAACTTCATCAGTGCACAGAGAAAACATGTTGCAATGTGCTAGCATTTCGTTTACGAAGTGGTTAAAACAACTGATGATACAGTAATCTCACAGCCGTAAACCCGCCACTCAAAATAATGCATCATCAACTGTCAGACACTTCGTGATAACAGGTCATCAAGTTGACCCCTTTGGCTCATTCAGAATATGACTAGGCACCTAGAACCTGAAATTGTTGACCCTTAACGAAGCTGTGCTAATCAGAGAAAACCGGCCGTTGCTGTCTGCACAAAAGTGGCTGAAGCAACCCATCGAGTTGCCGTGTTGTTGATAACAACATTTCATGTGGATATATGCGTGTCTATACCCTGTCTATCTCGTGTATAATCTATATTGTCTACCTGTGCGACTGATGACACTAAGCGTAATGTTAACAGATTTCAACATTTGTGCCAATGCACTATTCTGGACCAAAACCCGTAAAACAAAAAATCATTATTCGGAAGACAAGATTCGATTTTCCTTTATTCTTCATGCGATCAACGCAACCACAGAGGTTATCGAATGATCAGCTGTGACAGACAGTAGGCAACTACACCGAAACAATCGGACGTAGGTAACTGGACCTTGTAAATATTACGACAAGTATTTCCATATCAATTTGGTGACTAGAGTCCATCAGTTGTGAATTTTTTACCCCCAGTGACCATTTTATTGGTCTCAATACTAAGCCAAGATGGATGACGTTCTTTTCGTCTGTTTGATTCACACCTTCGACATTTCGGTGTAAATCTTCTGAAAAATAAGTAGACAGGCAGCGATTGTAGGAATTTCGTCCTTCAAATTAGTTATTCTTACGGTAGTGATTTTGATTCTTAACGCGATCTTTGAAAACACTTCTCCGATCGATTATCGGCGGATTCAGCCGTTACGTCACTTCGGAATGAAAGCTACAGAAACAATGGTTTCTTCTATGCAATGGAAGCAAACTGATGGCTGACAGAAATAAGGTCAATGTGCTTCTTTATGAAGTCAATCGGGAGTCCGTGTACTAGAAGTACACCAGTGATGAGATGAAGCTCATTCAACGTCTCCAAAGTGCTGAGTTTTCTCGGCCCTCCCTCTAGGCAATCAATAATATTTCTCCCTGTGAAACTGTGTACGATAGCCTGTCCAAGTTGGTGTACGGTAGACAGACCTTCCGGTTTCACGCATTTTCCGCGCTACATTTAAAAGATGAAACCGCCGATTGACTTCCCTCTCTAAGTTAGTTAATGGAGATTAATGTACTTTGTTAAAAGGCTATACGACCTAAGCAGTATTAAGGTTTTTGGAAGCATGACAAAAATTTCTCCAGTATGTTTGAAGTAAGATGACATGTCGATGATTATTCTCTAAATCTGTCGTAATTATAACAGGTCCATGAAGATTTCCCTTCTGTTTGTACGCAGAACTCTTCGTCGACTCTCAACTAAAGGCAAGAAATGTGGTGTGTAAGCTGTTTCCTTAATGTGAATGTCTGCAAACACACTCCCACCGTTAGGTCTTCAATATTATAACTTGTGTAATTAACTGTTTCTAATAAGAGAACTCAAGTTAACAAAGCTTATGCACTTGTGAAACTCATGTGGTTGTCTGTTTCACAAAATTCACATGGGTAAATGTGACGCAGACTATGAGAATTGAACTGCTGACAGATCGGTTACCTTGTTTTGGCTTGTGGCGTGATTTGCACACGTTTAGAGTCGATCTTAATAAATAACCTCCTCTATGAACCTTCGATTGATCTTGTAAACGCGGAAGTTTGAACATACTGGACTCCTATTTTGGCAGCCCACAGTGTGATTGATTTCGGAACAACTGAGAGTATGATATGGGCCGGCTGGAAGAATTTGCTACTTTCTGGTTGCTTCGTGCTAGTCTAACCAGAATGTCATCTCTCTTGACTTGATTTCTCATCATGAATCATTTTTCGCATCGTTTACAAGATCCTATCATGTCAGCGGAAACCAGTCCCATAGCCCACAGTAGCCATGGCCGAATCTGTCTCCATCCGGTTTTGTTTTAGCACAAGAAAGTCAAGCACATCTTGTGATTCTCATGATTGTAAGTGAATTGTCTTTTTCACTCACAGAGTCACACGACTGATCCAAAGTCGGTAGAATACCACCTGTGTGAAAACCTGACCATTCTATGATGGCTTATGCTCAAGCATTCGAAATTTGTCATCTGGACAGTCTTTTTCGCCTGCTGTCTCCGATAAATGCGTATTCAACAAATTTTGTATTTACGTTGACCTGAGAACAAGTGCTCTGTTCTCCTTATTTTTAATGGCTGAAGGGTTTGTTAGTAAACATTAATAATTTAGTCAGCCGACCATTACTCTGTTTGGTATAAAACTAGCAAACTTGCTCATTTATTACAAAGGAAGGCCGTCATATCAAATGTCAGTCACCTGAAGCTCATCAGCACAACTTATGCTCACAGAATCAGATATCCAAATGTAAATCCAGCGTGTACGGTGGACTGAGCTGAAGAGGCTTTATCTTGCCGCTGTAGTTGAGTACCATTTCAGTCTTTCACGGAAGAGCTCACTTCAAGTCGGTTTCATACAGGCCGGTACACAGTAGCAACGGGGCGACAATTTGGCAATGCTTACATATATATGTGTGTGTATTGTCAGCCAGAAATCAGCATGTCCATCTCTATCGTGTAGACGATTGTCTCCCCATTCGTTTTTGTCAGTCTGATCACTAATGCACTGGGTTTTAAGTGCTGGAATGTTCCGACCGAAGCTGACATGAAAGTGGCAGAGAGATAGGAGGTCGAACTACTGGGAAAAAGAGCCTCTTCAGCAGCAAAGGGACTGCTAGTGTCTGTATCACGACAGAGTACCCCTATTCAATAAACTTAAACAAGCAGGGAATCGTCTATGTCAGCTCGCGTTAAAGTATCCGGAAACATGTCATAGTCAGCACTAGTTCGAGACCAGTCATAGACTGCTCATGGCCAACGAAAGTCGGTAACAGTAGAACGACTGTCTGTTCCCAGACGGTTGCTTTCAATTTGGGCACAGTTCTGATTTTCACCTAAGTATTTCTTACCAGAATAAGCTCACAACTGTTTACTTCGATCTATGAGGTGAAACATTTTACAGATGTTATTGCAAATCTGTGAACTTCAACCCCTCTGTGCATCATAACTTACGTGATGCAGACTTTCACGGACTACATTATATATATATATATACGTAATTCATCCAGAACTACCTTAAATTTCAATGATCGTTTTAAACTGTATAGCTTTAGTATACTTGTAGTTGGTTTGGTCAACAAACGGTTATGGATGATATAATCACCCGGCGAACGGACCATTTCTGTTTGAGAAGTTCTTACCACAACACTCCATTCCACCGATTCAATTGACAGGTTCCGCACAATAAAGCAAGATAAGTAGGTGGGTATGAGAATAAAAATGTACAGTTTTTGATCTTTTGGTATGACTGCCCATCTCATTTACTACAGCAGTTACAGTGTGGATACGAGACGAAACTCTAATTTAGTCACACTTCTGACTCTTGTTGTATTGACCAGGTTGACTAAACAGGACTGAGTCTGTTGTTAACACAAGAGGACACTGGTCTGGTTCAAACAAAAACTAACTCATGACCTCAGTTACTGACCTAATTAGCACTAAGTAACGTTTTGCGACACAACGGAACAGACGAATTTGCCATGAGAATTTTAGCCGATTTAGCTCAATTAATCCGAATTTTCCAGTATGCAGTTGGTGTCAACTATAACAAAACGAATCTACATTAGATGAGTGTATCATGCGGAACAGTCACATCAAGATTACTATGATGGACAATCGGTTTTGTTATCGGCACTCTCTTCCACAGAAGGTGAAAATCTGTCTTGGACTTTTCAACAAAGAGGTTGCAGCAAACGCAAGAAATCAGACCGACGGTTCGAAATTTCTAAACTCTTTCATTGTTCAATACAGACGTAGTTACTTCTAACACTCAGGGTAGACATTAAGGTAGATTCGCGTAACCGGCAGATCTGAAAATCCAGTCTATTCCTGCAAGATCCCAACGAAGTTCAATCAAGTCTTAAGAGCTCAGCTTATGCAACGAGCTTAATGAAATCAAATAGCTTTATGGTTTGTAAGAGTTTAGATGTTCAGAGTTATTTCTGCAATACTACTCAAGGCTGCCGTGATTCACAAACAGAAATTAATCTGATGTCAAATAAGACAGGTGGGTTTAAAGATTGACAATCATTATACTCCATGAACGTCTGCTTTTATTCATGGTTTGCATTATGGCTCAGATTGACCATTATGTGTCAGAAGTTACAAGCAACTATCCAGACAGGATCATTTAACCATAACAGTTGAACCTCGCAGGTGATGGGTGTAGTCTGAGCACTGTACGCATGCGATAGCTTGACTTGAATATCAGTTAGAATGTATAAGATTCACAGAGAGATTACAGACAGGAAGAAACTGAAAAAGGACTGGTGTGTTTTACGTCGGACGGGCTGGAAACGAATAAGCCAGACCAGAAAACCTGTTTATTTTATGCATATTGTAGCCGCTCTTTCACCTTCTATCCATAAGAAAACATGAAGTATCCAACAATCCTCCAACAATTCTGAAGGCTCCGCTTACAAACGTGCACTTCCGTTAGACTGTTTTGCAGGCATGAGTCTATAATTTTTTTCTGTGAGAAGTCTGATTTGAACTCTGCATCGCATCATTAAATTTTACAACTCATTACCACACAAAAATCTAGCACCGAACTCACGACTTCCACATAGCATTGCAGTTTTCAAGGCCATTTCAGCTGTTAGTCAAACCAACAGGTAGGTCAAGTATATGACATAGATTTGTGTCGTTTCAAGTTCTGCCATTTGAATGTCAGTCCGATTAACTCTGTCCAATCAGTAGTTCACCTTCATCCTTACAAATCGGCTGAGCCGAAGCGAATTGTTTCTTATATTCTCACACGGTGCTAGTGGGATGAGACTTGTTTCCACATCATATCAGGCTCTCGTTTGACGCGGGTTAAGACCGAAGTTCATCGACTTTTAAGAAAGGCCCTATATAATAGTTCATAGGCTGAGACCATGTGGAACTTATGCTTGCTAACATTAGATGCGTTACACGAGAGAAATAAGAGCGAAACTCTAACTATTTATCACCTGTCCAAGTGGTTCATCATAAGTCATCACACATCATCAGACAACCCTGAAGGTTGTGACAATATGCTGCATCCGACTCACGAGATAGCTTGCGTCATAATCAACGAAACCAGGCGAATAGAGAAAGTGGACAACATGAGCGAAATACAGGGGACCGCATAGGACGACATCTTCAGCTGCTCTTGCAGTTGCGGATTATTGACGAAGTAACGTACAATTCTCTTAAGCCGTGCGGATCGTCAACACCTCAACTTTACGGCCTACCAAAGACTCACAAATCTGGGATGCCACTTAGGCCAATTTTAGCAATGACAAACTCACCTTACCACAAATTAGCACGCTGGCTGGTCACTATTCTAACCCCAGTAAAACAGAAATTTCAGAAATACTCCATTAAAGATTCCTTTGAATTGATCAGTGACCTGGACAGAATCAATCTTGCCAATGAACTGATGTGCTCTATAGATGTTCAGTCACTTTTCACAAATGTCCCACTGCATGAAACGATTGACTACATTTGTGAACTCGTTGAAATGAGTCACACTTCGTTGCCACTTCCCACCGACATATTGAAGGAAACTTTGCTGCTCTGTACTGAGAATGTCAGTTTTCGTTTCCTTGAACAGTCCTACCGTCAAATAGACGGAGTAGCCATGGGAAGTCCACTAGGTCCCATCATAGCAGACTTTTTCATGCTAAAAATTGAGCAACAGCTAGCTACGGAGATAGAAAACTTGTCATATTACAAGCGTTACGTCGATGACACCTTAATTTTCAGTCGATCTAAACAGATGATAGATAACCTGGTGCAACGTCTAAATAGTTGCCATCCTAATCTGAAGGTCACTTGTGAATTTGAGGTCAGCAACTGCCTGCCATTTCTAGATATCCTAATAAGTCGTCGGGAAGATGGCTCGGTTAGAAGAACCGTGTATAGGAAACCCACATGGTCAGGTCAATACCTAAACTTTAGCAGCTTCACACCGATCCAACACAAACGAGCACTAGTAAATACTCTCTTCACACGAGCAAGGCGAATCTGTACGCCCGACAGCCTCGCGGAGGAACTAGATCTGATTACGTCTGTCCTACAATCAAATGGTTACCCCAGAAGTTTCATAGATAGGCACAGTAGACCAAAATTACCATCCGAAAAGGTGGTCACTGTAGAGAAAAAGAGAGTCTATATAGAGCTACCTTTTAAGGGTGATTATGTCATGCAGCAAACATCACAGCGATTAAGAAATTCAATTAAACGAACATTTAATGCAGCTGAACTCCGTGTAATCGCTCGGACTCAGAAACTACCAGTGCCTTCAATCAAAGGAGATCAGCCTATCGGTGCCACTTCACATTGTGTTTACCAATTTGTATGTAACTGCGGAGAAAGTTACATAGGCAGAACCGAGAGATGCTTGATCTCCAGAATGAAGGAACATTTACCTAAATGGGTACAGAAGTCCGTGTTACCGGAGAATGGTAATGTTTCTGAAACGCATAAACAGCCAGTTTCCTCAGTCGCTAGACACGTCTTGACCACCGGTCATGCTACCGATCCATCTTGTGCATTCAAAATCCTGTTGCGACATTCCAACCCGAGATTCTTACGGTTCGCTGAAGCAGTTGCAATTAATCGACTCAAACCAGCTCTCTGTGTTCAGAAACAACTGTTCGTGAACCTGACCCTTCCCTGGACTTAATGTCTTATCCTCTCTCGCTTATTGATTTTCCACCCCTCAAATCGATTGTTTTAAAAAAAGCCCACCCGTGTTATTGTAAGTTTGGTACTGATGAGTCAATACGAAATGCTTGCATCTACCAGTTTTCATGTTCTATCTGCTTTGTTCAAACTGCCCGAGGGAACTAATTGTTTCAAACCAGGAATTGTCAAGTGACCTTCGGTTATAACCCATCTTGAAACTCTCCTAACTACGAAGTCAACAATGGCACCATTCAACTAGAATGGCGAAGTCAAGTCCTTCCTAACTCGTCTAAACACCGGCATGTTTCCATTAATTCATCAGAGCTTCAAGCGATTAGATTACATATGATTAAAAATAATCTCTCCATGTAGGCTGGGCAGCTTAAAAATCAAGTAACTCTCATCAATTGAAGAGCGAGGTTCCAACTGACACTTCACTCAGTCCGTATCGCACATCAGTGTCTTCCATGCGACAAATCAAAGTTGCTGATTTAGTCTAGAAACCCCCCCCCCGCGTTCATACAGTATTCACCTGTTATTACCGGTCATGCTCGTCTACCCTTCCCACCCAATTGCCATCAACTTATTTACTGTCTACGACATTTGTTGAACGGAAAATGTCGGCTTGTCGACGGATAATAGTATGTGGGACTATGTGTGTTTTTAAGGTAGGCTGTTCATATAGCACACAAATGTAAGATATTAGTTGTGCAGATTTGGTGAATCGTAACATAACACCTCAGGGTGAACAAATGCTGTTCGCAGGATCTCAGGTGAATTGTGTACTTAGTCGGTAAGATAAATAATTACACAGGTAAGTCAGAGTACCAAGACGATTCACAAACGTACACGGAAAGGACTGTGGAACAACTCGAAACTGGAATTAACGGGCCTAAAATGCACTGTATTTACTCAATTCGAAAGTGTGCTAGTACCTTCCAAGGACCCGGTATTTTTGGCGTCCATCATGGGAAATGTCGAGATAATTAGACACAGATTTCTGCATAACTGGACAAGTTCAGCTGCATACATCCACTGGATTGTGAGAAACAGTGTTAGTTTTATTGAGACAATAGGTCTTGAACTCTCAAACTTACACCAGTTGGTCGTGAATTAGACAAACTGTTTGGCAGCAATGACTGGTGATAACAAGAACTCAACAGATCAGACAAATTTACAGAATCCCACAATAGCAGTATTTTCGCTCACGTAAAAGTTACAAATTACCACCGATTTTTTTGCGAAAACAAAAACAGCCAATCAAGGTTAATCACTCAACGACAGCAGCTTAGGTTCTTTTGACAGATAAATCTGTTATCCTGTTACATCAACCAAACCAATTCCATCATCCCATACAGTAGACTACTATCCATCTCATCCACTATGATATTTGATGATCTACGTGATCTGTTTGTATTTTCGTACGTAAAGCAACCAATTTTTATACAACCGTAATTAACTGGTTAGGATTACCGGAAACCATTGTTTGTATTATTAATTTCTACTGTGTTGAGGCGAATATAAATTGTTTTAGTTTATCTCTGATTTCTCCCAACACGGGTAGGCGACTAAATCCTGTGTGGGAAACTTCACAACTATAATAGAAACGAGTATCTGTGTCCAATGATTGAATATGGAATTCAGTCGAAAACGTCTTTAGTCGTTAACATACCATCCACTACCTTCTCTTAGTGTTTGTCACACGATTCCACGATAGAATAGTTATTGCTCATCATATCCATTTTCTATATTCTGCAGACTATTGACTACTTGTTGATGACGGAAACAAAAGCTTTGGCGCATGGTACAAAGAGTGAGAGGTTGTCAACCGATTCAAACGTCTGACACAGCTAACCATAGATAATCAAACCTTCTTTAATACGAACGTACATACCATATGTATTCTCGGCGTTCTCATTGTAATGAATATTTTCTTAGGATGGAAGACCACATGCCGTTACCCGTAAACGAAGCACGTTGATGATTGTATCGAACTACCTCAGTTGAACTGCGAACTACGTCCTGTAAATCAATAAAATTAACCGTGTGGTCGTTTTGGCAGCTAGACTTTTAAAGTTCCTCAATAACGTCCACATACAGAGTGTTAAATATCCGTAATAATCACCGTTATCCCATTTGAGCTGTTGTCTTTATTGAGAAGTTGCACTGTATGAATTTATATCACCCTGTTTAGGGTAATTCCCCCACATGTTCAGACATCAATGGTTATCTAATCTTAACCTATAGAATTGCCAACTAACCACTCAGAAGTTGTACAATCTGCTTTCACTTCACAAAAACAGTCGGCTCAGAGGAAGCTGGTTAAAATCGACACATTAACCGGGAGGCATGGCCTTTAGCCAGCTCATTCGATGCCGTTACATATCCGGCTTGTAGCGACCAGCTAGATTTTCTGTGACTGCTCCGTTTACAAAAAAAATTAAGTCTAGGCTATGTGCACTTATATAAACCACAAAGCTGTGTCTTCAGCTAACTTGGTCGTTTGAATCATTTTAATGGTTTAAAGCTGCATTCTTCTGTTCACAGTCTCAACTGGTTAACAGTTGCCTACTACACTTAGATTTATAAAGATTGTATGTCTGATCGTCTGTAATTGGGTTGTATTTCGTCACACGATCATTCAGTCATATTCCCAAAACTTATTTTCTATTCTCGCCTTCACAGTGATTAACCTTCCTTATAGACCTTATTGAAACCATGGTACCCTCTTGCATTTTCCCTGCTAAAAACAATTCAACACAGAATCTGTTTAGGTTTATTCATTCTGTAACCTACATCCGATTCCTGTCAACAATATCCGCAGATGAAACCAATCACAAATGGTCACATATGAAAGTTGGTCTCTGACGAATGGGGGGACTAATCAGGACATGAATAGAGGCTACACAAAACACTAATAGAAAGCAAACTTTATTGTGTTTACAGAAAACTTGCGATGATGGTGTGTACAATACAGTTCGGTTACTGTGTTTGGGAACATTCTCATTTGCTTCGTGTTTCACGCGTGAAAATTCCCAATGGTCTTGTGCACAGAAAAAAAGCCGTGCACATAAAATGACGTTGCACGTAACCCATTAAGTCAAAAGACAGGGAATGCTGGCAATCTCCAACGATCGATAGCTCGAGATGTGCCGGAATGATAGATATTTTATTTGTTCACATAAAAAAGTATGAGACACGAATGAGAACAATCATGTCAGCTTCTTCACATAGGCTGGACTCTTAGTTTAAAGTTGCGATGATAGACGTTGTGGTCTTTCCAGGTTGAATCACACCAGGTTAAAAGCGGAAGTGTGACAAGTGTGGATATTTGATAAGTGACCTATGTAAAGTCCTAAACTCCCACTTCAACTTCAAAGAACCAAACGTAGATCGCCAGTCTAAAGGAGTGGTTGGTCTTCTGAGAGATTTTCTGAGAGTAAGACTCTCCGTCAATCCTAATACTCTTCTTATCTTCACACTCAACTGTAATCAGCAACTCACACTTTGGTCTGTTTTCACCTGACCTACTGTATGCAGCTGTGCACATGTGATCAGGTTTGACAAGCCAAATCTGCCCCCAAAATCTTTAACCGGTTCACGTGGTAGGATTGCAAAGTGGTATGTTCCCAATAAATATCCTACGATTGATCGATTGCTTAACGGTTGTTGTCGAACTATACATTTACAAGCGATTTCTACCACAAATTGAAAGGTGAAGAGCTTAGAACCCGCTGATCAGTTTCGCCACTACCCTACGCAATGTATCGAAGCGAGTCTAATGCATGGAAACATCGAGCTGTCTGCAATTTCGTCGACGTGAGTGGAGACGGAAATAACGGTATCCTATCAATTGTTCAGGATCTTCGGAAAGACTACTAGACATAATAATTATCAACACAATATTCGCAACAAATTTAGTACGAAGGAAGTCAAACAGTTTGGGCGTCGTATTTAAGATGCTATCGAGAAACAGATTAAGAATAATACAACGTTAGAAGCTAGCTGTAATAATCTACGTTTCAACCACCTCGGGTAGCCTCCCTCAGGAAGGAGTATTGAAGCTTGTTGTTAACGTTATGTTATTCTCAATCTGTCTATCAATGACTAGCACAGTTCTTTCTCACATCATCCCCAAATTCACACATTACTGTGTATTGTATCACAGTTATTTGCAACACCGAATAAATACATTCCTTCTCACACATCTACTCAACGTAACCACTGCGGAACCGTTTATTGCTCAATAGTTGTCTGGTTGATGGTCTTCTCATTGACTTTCCATTACTGTCTGTCTAAAATGCTTCCAGGGGAAAACCACCTGCTCCATTAATGCAACATCCCTGTGATTAACAGGCGTAAGTGTTGAGTATTCTTCGCGAACCAATCGATAGAATAACCCTTAGCCACTTTAGCCTCTCACGCTGTGGATGAAATCAGTTTACACCTAGCCTTGGATTGCTCAGTACGCTGAATTCCGTTCCTCCGGCATCGTGATATTGCAGACGTCAACCGCTCTTCAGAGAGTCTTGTTTTCTCGTCACATTTATGGCAGTTCGACAATATTTACACCTCCTGCCTGTTTCACGGGACTTAGAAATAGCCATATCAGCCAACATCTGATGTTCTACGTACAAACTTGGCTGAGTTAAAACACAGGTAACGGTTATGTTGTATCGTCTGCTTCGCTTTCTGTTTACGCGTTAAAAAAAATGATTGAAACATAGACGATAGAAGAGAAATCATAGAACTCTTTATGCGATGGTGGTTGTTTTTACGGTTTTAACGACTGCTACTAATTCTTACAACTTTGTGTCACTGAAACCAATTAAGCTGAAAGCTAGCAGAAGTAACGCGTGAATTGGCGTTCTTGTCTTATCAGCAGACTTCTGACACACGTAGCATATGTAGACCGTGGGTAGATGTCGCCAGGTTGAGTACGACCTCGTTGCTATCTGATTCCACGAAAGTTTCATTCCGTCTTTATTAACACTTCTTCTAACCAACACCTCCACAATCGATTCCACTTGTAAATTTTGTGTAAATAAAGTAACCATATTAAAGTTAATCGATTTCAGCCAGCTCAATGACACCATGTTGGAGGCCATCGCTGGACTAACGAGACAGCACTTGTCTCTTTTGTTGTTCGTGACTTGTTCTCATCCATTTTAACACCTGTACGCCGCCCTACACTAACAAAGTCATTCACGTTTAAGGTGACCTAGTGTATTGCTTTGACCCGTCACCAGTGCCACATTGTGAGTGAAGTGCAACCTAGTTAAACTCATTGTTCACTTGATTTGGTTTTAAATGCTGACAACTGATTTACACAAACTGGTATCGGACCGTTAGCCAGATATGACTGACCAAAATCATCGCATTAAAAAGAATCCCGCTGCTCCCTACAGTGATCTCGCTTAATTGTCCTGGGCAAGTATGCACCAAACAAAGTAACCGGTGACCGCAAACTTCCCTGTTTAATTGTTTAGTATTTTAAGGTCGGGTTGATACAGTCTGAGCACCACTCATGTTTGGTGGAAGCCTTCGAATTCAATTGGACTTTCTAGCCAGCCTAAACCTCAGCCTATCTCATGGTGATCGAACTCAGACGTTTGTTGACTAATGTGGCGTCTACTTGACAGAGATATCTTGTTGGCGCTCTGGCAGATTGAAAATAACAGGTCAGTTAAGATCACTTGCTGAAAGGATTGGACAGTCTGATCACTAAACAATGGTTGATTAGAGATTGAATGTGATAACTAGGTGTGACCTGGAATTAGGTCATTCACGCAGAGGTGAACACGGTTGCGTCATGAGAACTTAGGTCAGAGTTTAACTACCGATCGCGGAGTTGACTTGTGTGCTTCCTTTCCAAAGTGGCCTAGTTGAATACGAAAACCGTGAGCAACTGTGAGGTGTATTCATTTGAGCGTTGACTATTTTCCATGTGTTCAACTCGGAATGACTAATCTACAATAAACTGGAGAGAACATTCCAGTTTGGTGGAGAGAACTCCGGACTTATTTTGCCTTTGTGTATTAGTAGCCCTTACATTCTCGTTGTGAAACTAAATTCTATGCCCATCAGAAAGACAGGAAGACTGACTAGATCAGAAAGGTTGTTTAGTGACATTTCTCAAGATGTAAGCCCACTTTCTAAATAATGTTTACGGCCCACTAATTACCAGGGAAATTTTTTAAGCGAGCAATAAACATGACAAAAATTTACCTTCGTTAGTGAAGATGACAACTTACAACAACCTGACCACTGTGACAACTCATTATTCATAGTTTAGTTGAAATGAATCAATAGCATTCACGTAGCACATGAATAGGTTTGTTCTAACCTGTCCACCTCGAAGCGGTCATTCATTCGGATCCCAGCCTGAGCAAACCAAACTGTAGGTCAGGTTGTGAAGTGTCGCACTTTGTAAGTCGACTTCGTGGAAGAGTTTTGTGTGTAGCCGCTGTGTGATCGTGAGCAAACAATATTGAATGAACCCAAATGAACAGTTTCATCCCGTCACGTGTACATACACACGTGAGGCGAAGCAGCCAAATCTGAAATGAACACTCCTCTCAGCAAAATGTTATTAGGTTTGAAGATACCATGCGGTTCTTTATGTCTGGAAAACCTAACCACCTTCTATTGGATCAGATGTATCATTTTCCACACTAGGTTTTTCGAACTTCTGTCGCTAACTAACCTGTAACTTAGTACTGAATGGAACATGTCATTGATTCACAAAACTATCCACATTTGCTTCGTGAATAGTGACAAGGCGCTGTCCAAACCCCGGCCAAGATTCGCTCATGCAAACCGTGATTCTGCTGAGAAATGCGACCCAAAACGAAAATGTTGTAGGAATTTGTCCCTACTCTGATTGTCAGACAAGTCCAACAATGAGGAAACAGTGGTATATGAACCGATAGGTTTGGCATATGAGGGGTACAAACAAAGGCTTTCAAAACTGTGAACTTACTTCACCAATCACTTCTGAGGACGAGTTGAAAAAGGTTTGTAACAGAACGAGAAGCAACAGCGGATTCGTTCTAAACATGTCGGTCCAACACAGCAACATGTCCAATGTGGGGTGTGAATCGTTGTGCGAATCGATTAGGTTACCCAATATAGAAAGTGGCGAAAAGTTTCATTCGGTTCAAGTATAGTCTAAATGCACATTGTCCATATTCCCTTTGATTGTTCAGGTTCTTCGTGCAAACAGAACTGTCGGACTCTTAAGAACGGTTCATCGGACAGTGTTGATTTCAAACAGGCAGGTCTGATTGGTCCGTGTAATCCTGACCTCCATGCGTATCCCCCGCCTTTAGATCTTACGGTTAAACCGTACGGATTGGTAGCACATGAAGTTTGGACATGTTATGCACGAAGTGGACATATTTTTGTGGTTAAGGGTTCCTCCCTATGTTTAGTTGGCCAATGGGAATGTGGCACATAACAACCAATAGGAAATATGCTGTGCTGTTGTAAGATGAATTGTGACAGTGTGAACGCGATGCACAATGTAGTGTGTACGACCAGTGTTTTGTCTTCCGTCTGAGTAATCAATGTAAGGAGAAACAGCCAAGCTTTCAGTAAATCGTTAATGGAACAGAACAAAGGGACCGTCTACGAACACTCAGAAAATACTGGTGAAGTTTTTTGGTTCTGTAAAACTCAGACAAAACAATACAGGCTTCCGTTAGCAAACCACTTTCCAGCAACATAGATGAAGTTAGACAACAAAACAGTTGCCCGATGAGTGTTACCGAATTCGCTTCCTTAACAAACCATACCGTCGTGTGAGTTTGTTCCTAACGATTAAGGTTATGGGGGTTAATGATCTTGAAAACTGCATTTTTACTAATGTATTATCGAAAGGAAAACATAGAACCTTAATTCTAAGACAAGAGTAGGCTGTTTTATCCAGGCTGTATTCTTCTAATCTTTAAAACGTGGATGTACGGGGTAGCCGGAGTGTTGCTACAACTGTTCGATTGTGAAGCACCACCACCCTGGAGGGGGGATGTAAGCCGTTGTCACAATCTCTAGACGACATCAACGATACGGATATTTGGTGGCCATCATCGAACGAATTCATTACTTCCAATGCTTAGGGTTTTCCAAGCTTAGTAAATCAAAGCACGCAATTAAACCAAAAATGCTGTCATGTCGATGGGCCGATCTCATAGGCGATTGGCTTTTGCTTCGAGGTTAACAGACGATAATCTGACGTGCAAAGTCTGTAAGGTCACCAGCAAGTCATCTCCTATCAACTGGGACTGTCCTCGAAGCTAGGCATCCTCCACTCCATACATTATATTGCTATTGGGAGTCAGTTATTACTCTACTGTTTGCTGCGTGAAATGAGAACAATTAGTAGAGCAGAGCAGCGAAAGTCATAAAACGTTTTGGTGCCAAGTTGCGCACATCTTTAGTTGGTCTCTTCACTGCTGAGGTTTCAACTTGAACGGTTGTTTCAGAACTCGACTTTTGTTGGCCCTTTTATGCTACCAGCCGGTGCGTTCGGGGATCACGATGACCTCAATATGTTGGACAGTTACCGTCGACTTTGTTTGACTGACAAGTCAGAATTCTCATGCTGCACAACCACAATTCCGTTTCATCACCTCGTAATTCTGTCGACCGGTAGTTTTGTCTCTTGACAGTGCTGATATCATAAGTGTATCTTTTACATACAGAGCAGACGACTCGATCGTGTATTCTTAACAAATGTTCGCATATCTGGAGTTTCTAAATGATACACTGGCTGGAGGTCACATTACTTACTGACGGATTCATCGACGGTCAAACGTTGGTAGGCAGTTCACACGCGGTTCAGGGATAAACGAAGTTTCTTGAACTCAAAGTGTTAAACTCCTTCTTTGAAGGCTCACTTGGTGACTTTCCGATGTTAACGTTGAAAAAGGCCGGCAAAAGGTGACGCGGATGATATTTCATGGGTATTGCAAAATGATAGGATTGCGCTTCCCAGACTCGTAAAGCGAATTAAGATTTCAAGCTAACTGTTGACATAACTGGCAGCAGTATCGATAATGCTTCACCAACAGATCAATGATGTGCAATTTGAGAACTTCATTGCCATTCCATAGAGGTCAGCTCATCCAATAAACCCATTCAGTTTGTTCTGGTTGTTTCTGATACAGGCGGTCAGTAGAACAATGCTATCCAAAAACTTCTGATCTGTCTTACCATCACTGAATAAATGGCTAACATCAGGGCTTCGAAATGCACGCGTTTGTCTTCTACAAAATTATTTTCGTTACAGCACTGAAGAAAAACGAAAGGGGTCAGACCCAGAATGAAACTACCTTCGAACTGGTTGACAGTTGCTTGTGAATTCTCACGAAAATGATATTATGAACAATTAATTACTGTTTGGTTGGTTCACTACTGTTGATCGTTTTTACATGACGTGCAACTCCAAAAATGAATGTCACTAACAGGTAAACTGATGGTTGCCTTCTAAAATCTTCATGTATCAGGATCCGTGGCGGAGTGCACTCGACATTAGGTAAGAAAAACTTGAGCTCTTCAGTGAGTAATGGCGATTAATAGTTCGTTTAAAAACTTTCAAAACGAACTCTTCCATACCTTTTGCATACTCTCTGTGAGAAACCACCGAAAATGACACGCCCAGCAGCTGTATGCTCTGGCTGAAGTGTTTAACAAAAACGTTCGATTACTCAGCTTCACGTCTTGTAAGATAGTTAATTTTGAATTTCCTCTGACTTTAATTCAGTCGAGTTCTTGCTTGAACTGTCAGTGTCATCGCTCTTGTTTACGCGGAACCGAAAAAAACAACACTGACATAAAGACATTTTGTTACAAACAGCTCATCAATCGAAATGATCTCCTAACCTCAACCCAGGCCAGATTTTACTGATAAATCGCACGGACCGGCAAACGTCACGAAGTTTTTCATCATAGCATGAACAGTTTATTGGAAGCCACCAAAGATTATCTCAGAGCTGGCAACACATTATTGCTGGTTTTCAAATACACACAGCAGATTGTGCTGACCAAACAGTGGCTCATTGTTAACACTGTGAGGACTTCAGTAGGCCAAATTACAAGGGTGAGAACACAAAAGTTTCTGTGTATAGAAGACACCCATTGATTAGACAGGAGGACAGTTCGGTATCAGTGTTGATTTTACCAATCAATCTGGTGAGATGATGAGAAAACTTCGTCAAACCGTAAAGAAGTTATTCACTTGCTGATCAGAATCTGAGCTAATAACTGGTAAACATAGTCACTTTTCTCACGTACTGTCTTCTCTGACAGTGTTAAACTGGGAGATGATTGTTTCTCGTTCATGTAGAAAATGAACTAAATCGCGACAGAATTTTGACGGTGATTGTTCTTCATGATAAACCAATTACCGGACCAAATGCACCTGTGCCCGTCACACACCAGACCTAATCAATCAGGAAAATGGAAAGATTGAAGCAGTTTGGTTACGGAACGAAGTGTGCATAATGAACACTTCCTTGCGCTACAGATGTGCATGTAGTCTTCCATCGGAAATGTGGTTTCCATAGCCTGTTCCTGTCTGGCCTGGAATGAAACGTACTTTCGTGAGTACGTCTTATTGTACTTGCCATTGGGCTAACTGAGGCGGCTTATTTAGATTTTAACCGACAACGGTTGATCGAGATTGCTTGCTCTCTGAAGAAAAGACCTTAAACAAACGTGGTAGGTTGTATTCTTCCTGAAAACTAATAAAATTTAAATGAGCTATTTTACGGCTTCAAAGTTTCGTAAAAATTGCCTCCAACGTCAAAACCTTAGAATCGATCAGTCAGAAAGTGATACAGTGTAACAGAGCAATCAACGATCACAGCAGACACAGCGCTTTAATATGATATGTTTTCAGCATGAATAGTTTCACCAAAACATTGTATTGTGAGAAAATCAAGCTCCCCGGTAGAACCTGAAAAAGATGACCAGCGCCGAATTCGTCTATTCTTCTCCCAACCATCAGACATTGCTCTAAAATTGTCTTATCCAAGGAAATGTTCTTTTGATGTGTAACGTTCGGTGTTTGGTCAAGGGATTTCAAGCTGGCGTACCATTGTTCGACGCTATTTTAAACGGCTATCTGTCACATGAAACAGGTTTAGTGATCATAGTCAGTTATATGCTGCCGTAGTTGAAATTGACCCATTGAGTAATCTTTAGCTCCGTTGACAGCAAACGTAAACGACTTCTAGAGACAAAGTGAAATGGAAGTCACTATTTTATACTGCGACTTCCCACTTCAACACATGCCTGCTAGCGTTAGCGTGCCTTGACCTCAATTTCCTGTGACTAGATATACATTGCCGATGACGCTAGTAGTTCCGCTGTTACTGCACGATATCCGTAGAATGGTACAAGCTAGATCGAACCTACCAGAAAACGGAGACACAGGGATACGACATTATGGATTGATAACTATTAACATGACCTTTTGGTGGCAAACACTCTAAGCATGTCGAATCAACGAATACTCACTGTACATCACTGTTTGAGTTCGTGAGAACAAAAATATGCGGCTTGTCTTCTACCATTGCCCAAGAGCATTTCCACAAACTTTCATTGGTGCTTACTGACCCGACTAAGTCACAAAGAAAGTCTTTCAGCGAATACTCTGGAAGTTCGAGCAGTACTCCACCCCTAATATTAAAGTTACCTGTTTACTCCCTGTCTCAGTGTTGTAGCACAGTCGGCCTAGTTAAGACCTATTCCATAGACCAGGGAACTTGAAATCGTCAACTTCTGCAAAGGATGGCAGCTAGCAATGTAGGAGAAAGTTTATCCCAGTCTTTGGAAGATCGCGTTCAGCTAGTGAATTCGAGTGAAAGTCAAGAACATTCAAGATGTGTGGTGCGCAGTTTTGAAGATGACAGGACCCAGTTTGAATATCCTAACAAGGCAAGCAAAATCGACGACAAGTGTACACTGAGGTTAAACTATTGAATCAATGATCATGGAGGTTTAGAAATGCCCACAAACACAACAGTGTTTCTCAAATATATACACCGAAAAATTGGTCGATTTTCTGAGACCATTTGAAACAAATTTGTGCAGCCATTGGTGTCTGATTGGTCGTGCCAGTAACAACCGGCGTTTTCAATTCCAAATGCCTCATTTGTCCAAGAACAAACGCGGATTTTTTGTACTGTACAACGAAACATGCAGTCGATTATCATTCACTAATGAGGAACTCTGACCAGAAATCCATCACAGTGTTCAAAACTGTGACGTGAAATTGATCAACAAGAACTTATTGTCATGCACTGAGGTTATACCGTCTTATTCTACTAGTGTCAACTTAAGTAGGTTTGCACGGAAACAGTATCTTGACCTGTTGTCAAATGTGACGGGGTTCCAACACGAATTCGAGGTAGTCAGAAAGTAGATTATGGGGGCAACTAAGTAACCGAATGTCTTCAAAAATAATTTTCCTTTATATTTAACTGCGTTTTTACCATTAATTTTTGGACGAAAATTATCAAATTTGTTGTAGTTCCAGAACACGTTGCCAACAGACTTGCTTTTCAGCAACAAATATTTCGACTTTCCTCCTTGAGTTGACCTTATACGAAAAGACGTTTGAACCACATCTTACGTTTCTCGATGGCACTGTTTGCCTGACAGCATTAGGATGCACACAGTTTCGTAACATTCTGCTGGTGTTCTGTAAGTCCCACTTACAGGTCGCGTATGGTGGTCTGCCTAAAGTTTACCTCCATCACGTTCTGCACGTCTGTTCCACTTTGTACTAAAAAATGATTCGCCAAGCTCACTCATTTGAGATTATCATACAACTTGTCCGTCAAAATCACATGATCCGGTTCACAGGCATACCGGAACTCGGGTAGCCCCAGTTACTATCACTCTTCGGTTTCATTGCTAGTTCTACCATATGGACCAAAAGCCATGTGCACACCATTGAGTCCAATTGAGAGAGCACTGTATTAAAACCCGTGAAAGGACATTAACCGCTGGCACACGTACTTGTCCAAACTCATACATCGATGTCGCTGATTTTCAACTCCGAAATATGGCAGTGATCTTTCTTGAAAATAAACTTGGTGAACCTATTAATGCCACTTGACTCAACCTGTTCCCAACTTTTAGAAGGTGGAGAGATGCGTTTTTGAAATACACGACTAACACATTACAATTGTACGGAGCACGATATAGTCATGAAGCCACATATACCTTTGCAACGTTTGCTGTATAGTAATTTATAGATTCTAGTTTACTTATGAGTAGTCGGAGATTTGGTCTACTTTCAAGTTGAACATCACTCACATTTGATCGCAGCGTTCGCGTTCAGATAAAATTTCCATCCAGCCTCTTTCGAACACAAGCACCTGACTCGAGTTTCGCTCTCATTATAGCTCGTCAGTCGTGCACATCCTTGCCACGGCCGGAATTCGAACTCCGGCCACGTGTTCATGAGGCAACCGTGTTGACCACTGCGCCAGTTACTTCAAATAAGGCAGGACCGAACTATCAAATCTGAATGCTCGACCACTCTCGCTTGTGAGCAATGATTAGGTCGGCCGATCGTCTCGAGGGGAGACACGTGGCAAGAATAAGCACTAGGGACGAGCTCTAATGAGAGCGAAACTCAAGTCTAGTGCTTGTTTTCGAAAGAGGCTGGCTGGAAATTCTATCAGAATGCGAAGGGTGCGATCAATTGTAACTGATGTTTAACTTGAAGATTCTAGTTTTTGTATTAAAAAATCCTGGAAAACAAAATGTTTCTTATGTGTAGTGGAGTACTGTTACAAGTGAATCCACGTGATCAGACTATAGCGATCAAGATAATAGATTTACTTACTGTCTAACCCTTTTGTGACTTTCGTCAAACAGCACCATCTTAGTCTGAGGTGCACATTGTCAAGTCTGATTTTTGTATGACCCACAACAGAAGATCTGTTTAACTTGCCATCACCAAGTCAGGTCTAATACATATACAGGTAAATATGCACAATGGAATGTGTGGCACTGTGCGCTGTTTGACAAGGTTCGTTTTAGTTTCATCAAGCCTTAGAGAGACATCGATGTCATGTTTGAAACCAAAGTGGAGTATGATACCGAACACGAAGACATCAGAACTAGTCTTTCAAATAACAACCATATTTTTCTTGGTCATTGCTACGAAAAAATTCGACTGATCATTCATCTACTCATCTACAATAATACAATCCTGATTGGAGACTTTGTGAAAGCTTTGGGCGAGAGCACCTGGTGATCTGCGTTTTTTCTCATTCGCGCCTTGGACTGTCTGTTCCACACCATCTGCCTAGTACATGCAAGCCAACATATCTGAATCAGTTCGCTGTGGTCGATGAGTCCAGAGTTTTCCCTGCCAACGCCAAAATCTAAATTTACTCAGCAACGGTGATCCGCACATCAATTCTACGGTTTGCTGTTTCAACCCATAGTCGAAGGCGACACAGCAGCTTATAATGCAAAATGAGTTAAGGATCCTGATTATGCCTTAATGCATGGGATGAAGGTCAACGTGGTAACAATGGACTTAATTCGACCATTTTGAGAACAGTTTGCCTCCAATGGGAGTAGTGTGTGATTGAGGGACGCCGATGAAACAACCCCTATTTATGCTGGTTTCATCTGAACTGTGGACTGCTTCCGCCTCCGGACTTACAGCATGAATTGTCAGTTACTGTAACCGGTCACTTCGGTTGACAAAGCACGACTGCTGAAATAACATCGAATTCGTTCCCAAACTGTTGAACAGCTTTATTTTCTCTGCGTGTTTACGTTTGATGAGGAATTTCTGGTTGCCTGCTATATAACCTGTACCTGAGAAGGTTTTCCTGCTTTCTCCGATAAATTTGATATCGTTTTCTTTTTGATAATTTTTGCCCTATTCAATCACTGGAGCATCCTTTCACACAATTATTCTTCACAAGTTGTTCACCACAATGTCATATAGAGCAGCACTGTCATATTTCTTGTCACCTTTCCCACACCATTAAGAATGATAATTTTAATCGTGAACTTTACTGCACTCCTCTGTGGTTTTTGGTTTTCCAGGTTCGACGATTGCACTATCCTGGATGGATGACCAAATCAGCCAGTGACCTCATTTGAACGTACGTATACCGAGGTGAATTATATCATCAGCCGCCTACATATACCACGAAGGTTCGCCGTCAGGTTGTTCGTTGAGGTCATGTTTCGATAATCCTTCACGCCTTACCGGGACATTTAGTGTGTGTAAAATCGTAACAACACTGCTTGCCTAACAGGCCGGAGATGAACCATGTCTATCAGGTGTTTGTTTAAAACACTAATCGGTTAACTAAACCCTCTGTCATCTTCCCTCAGCCACATCAAACAGAACAGAATGAACACATTGTGTGATCACGATTACCCGTGTAGCGGACGCTCGTGTTTTTGGTTCTGATAACCCGGCTCACTTTGTGCGTGTATTCATAACCAGGGAATTGTCTACACGATTAACACAACTGAGCATTCCTGATGGGATTCACAACTGTGATTGCAAGCCACTCACCTCTGTTTGTTAGCACACTTGTTGGCTGCTTGTGGATCACCCTGTACACCCAGTTTTGGAGACAAGAAATGTGTGCAGATGATTTGTCTGTCCCTTTTAATGAGAAGTTCGTCGTGTGGACGCTTCTATATTGAAAGCAGGGACTCACTCCGTATGAAACGGACACTGTGGTCGACCATTTTATTCATTATGACAATTGCACTGTGACAAATTCCGTTAAACCGGCACGCTGCTACAATCTCTGTTGAAACAGCCGCAATAAGAAAACAGGATTGGGTGCCAACTACGTGGAACGCAACTTCAGACAACCAACTTCCACGTAAACTTATCAAATTGTCGATGCAATGTACGCCTCATTCAGTTTGACAATGATGTATCTAGTTGAAATACACGCAAACTCCATATGGTAGGATGCAAAATTCCAAACAATCGGATCAACCTATTCAAACGATGAGTCACTGATGATTCTGATGAGAGGTCAAGACTTCCGTTCACAGCTAGGTCACGGAAGTCGAGATTGTAATTCATGTGATCTTCCGCCACGGCACTTGCATGATATGTATGAACATGTTTTTGAGAACACAGAACCCGATTGCATAGTCAAATGATTTCGGTTCTCATTCGGATACCTCTGTAGAACAACTTGTCCTTCCTGTGCCAGTAAGACATCCCAGAAAAATTTACGCTTTTCTTCAAGCGGCATGAAGCTATTAAAATGTATGTACTGTCCAGCCTACGCCGTCTTGCGATAAAAACCGTTTGTCTGAAATTTTGCACCTACTGAACGAACCGATGGAAGTTTCCTAGTTTTAGGTTGTTGAAATTTATGCAGATCTGTTGTAGAATTGTCGAAAACACTTGTTCATCAATGTGTTCTTCTATGATTCACTACAAAAGTAGCCAAGGTCAATTAAGAATTCTGAACTTTCAAATAACTTTTTATGCAACCATTAACTATGTTTTTGGTAGACTCACAGTTCTGACTGTGCAAACTCTGCTACCAGTTAAACCATTCACTTAGCACAAGCAATACAGGAAGTCGAGAAAATGACGATTGTAGGTCTGGAATGTGAAAATAGGAATGAGGACGACATTTGGCCGATCAAATGTCATAGAATGAGAGCAAATAAATATTCGAATAGGAAAGGACTTGTTACGTTTGATTACCTGAGGACTTCCTATAATCTGTTAGTAAGGAATGTAGGCTCTAGTGAGTTTGGACCGAACGGATTGTGAACGGGTCACAATCGTTTGTTTGCATGCAGTTCCTCGTCTAACATGTAACGTCGTACCTTCAACAACGTGGAATAGACACACTATTCATAGTATCTAGTTTCTCTGAGTGTTTGCATACAACAGTTTGAAGAGGAAATTTTGATAGTCTGAAAAAAACAAAGGAAACAGTGACATTCTGATCATGGTACTTGTGGTTATATCATGTGTAAGATATAACCCTTTTATACTGTGTCTGATTAAAACTGATCCAACCACTAGGTTTGCAATGAAACCGTGGAAGACGATCATGGCTAGCTATCATTTTCCGACTGTTAACGAAGCACCCCGAAGCGCGTCGACATTAAAACTTATTGCTGGGAAGATTTAGGAGATTTTGTTCAAATGAATTGAGCATAAGTCACTTTTGATTGCAGTTTTCTCCTTCAGCTAAAACATGTGTATACTCTTATCACGATTGGGATGTGAGCTATGGTCACGCTTTCTTGGGACAATCAAGCTGCGCCGGCTATTTCATGTCATAGTAAACCGGTAATCGTAGGCAAACGCTGAACCATGTGTGCTTGTGAGTAGTGGTCACAGTGCCCGATCACCTCAAAACGATAAACAGTAATTGTCCTATTACCGCCGGTGGGTGGTCCGCAACCTAATTTAGAAATTTTTGACCAGATGTGCATGGTACGAAATTCACAACAACCGAATGCTGAACTATTTTTCAATAATTTACGTGCTGCAGAGAATGCTTAACGAATTCCACCATTCACACGTGTTCAAGAAGTCCAGGTCATGTGAACAAATTGTTTTTAATCAATGGGCGATTTGCTGTGTTCCTGATCTAGGGGAGTGATTAATCTTATGACTATTCGCAACCGAACGCCGTTGAAATTCCAAATATGATAATGCCGTCGTTCCCAGCGTAAGATCTGTAGTGCAATGATGTAAACGACTGTTTCATGGAAACGTGAACCGGAATTCCCGTGTTACTCAGAGCAAGGATGTTTACCAGTGACACGATTGAACAGGGTCGTCATGCGGGTCTGTTGGTCCTTTAGAAGATTTCTGTGGGTGTGAAAATTGTGACCCAATGTGGGCAATGTTTAGTTTGCATCAACGTTTGTCAGAGGCTGTAAGGAACTGTACGCGTGTACCCGTATTAGGTAGATTTATCCTGATGCAACCATCTCACTCTCCAACAGAAACTGACGTAGAAATGGAGAGCATTTCGAGTAGTTGACTTGGGTTAGTCAAAACGAACTACAATACCGAGGAAACAAGTGTAAACAACCATGAGTACAAGTACGTCTTGGGAAACATGATAAAGAGCAGAATGCCACAGAGCATGAACACCTAAAACGGACTGTGAAACCGCCCAGAGGTAATCTTGAGGATCAGGTTGTGCGTAGAGGTACAGCTCTGACCTAGAAGGCGTTGGAGGCAGGCCGGAACAATGGTCTGAAAAATGTCAACGTGATTAAATGGGGATTTAGAGCACCTGGGGAACCGTTAGCAGTACAGTTAGTTTAATTCTCGGAGGCCAACTGGACGAGGACTAGGATAGCTGATCAAAAACTTGTGGGTGTATGAGGGCCGACCATGAGTCCTCATAACGAACGTATACCGGTTGATGCACTGGTTCACCAGGCAAGGACCAAACAACCATTATCGTACGCACACGCTCTTAATTTCCCTCAGTCTCCCAAAAATAACATTTCGTAATATAATGATGTTTTTAATAATTCCACCTCCGTTTCCATGAAAAAATGAAGTTATGGTAGAAATTTGCTCACCCGGAATGGGATATTTAGCCAGGATATACAACGGCAAACGCGTTTTGGCAAACGTTAAATTAGGTGACACTGCATGCAACATGGGCACACACTAAAAATACCTTACCCGTTGAAGGAATCAACTATTGTGGGTATATAACGAAGTACTAGGGTTGTTCCCAAGCTTATGTTGGATGGAAGGCATGGTACATTGAAACCAGAATAAATGACTACCAACGATACCCTATCAATGCAATTCGAAACCAGCTGAAGTATAAGACCACAATCAAGGATTCCGCAATAGCTGTTCACGTGTTAGACACAGTTCATAGAGTTGACCTGGAGATGTTGAGTTAGTCAGGTGAGGATTTCGAACTTCACGGGAGCTTTTAGCTTCAGAGCCCATAGAAAATACGAAGGGCGACTGTGCTGTAAATGGAGCTGACGGGACCAAAATTTGACATACCGTCGCCTGCCTTAGACCGATCAGACTGCCTATGATGAAACGACAGTTTCGTTGGATCACAAACGAGAGTATTCCACCTACTTTCCTCTAAATCAATTAACGTTTTTTATTAATCCATCTGAGTGAATATGTTTACTTCATGTTTCTCTCTTACTTTCTACTAGATTCCGAACTATCTCAATTAACGATTCGAGCCTAGTAGTGAGCCCTGTCTATACACACACATGATCTATGTACCGTTATCATCAAATTCGTTTAATTACTTTCAAGTTGGCTGTTGTGAATAACATCAAACTCTGAACTTTTCATTGGGTTCGCAAATCTATTGTGTCAGGAATGTAACGTTACCAGTAAACCAGCTTATCAACTGTTTACAATTTGTTCTCAAATTAAGCGCTTTCAATCGATCTCAGGCATATTTCAAATGAATGTAAGTGTCAACCTAATAAAAACATTCGTCATAAAACTTTTTCTCCGTCTTATCTTGTATACTGGAATCATCAATTCGAACGTACTGGTCACCCCCACTAATGTACCTCAAACCCGAGATTTGCCACCATCGAATTAACACACAGATTCACGTCTGCTTTGAAACGGTCGAAAATGTTAATTGGCTCGGTTGACCTGAAGAAAATTCTAGGTGAGATCTAACCGAGATCTACCTACAGTCCATTGTGAATTATTGGTACTGTACTAATGAACCATGATTTGAGCATGCGGATCACGTGCCATGAGTCATTTTCTGATTGAGAAATAAAGCTTCTGCTGAGTAATCAAGCGTCATTAAGTAGTAAAGCTGATTTCGGATTTAAACCCAGCTTTGCACATTTATTTAGAATTTTGTAAATAAGTCTGCTCTAAATCTTCAAAGAAAAACCATACTTCCGCCTAATCATAAAGATCTTCCAAACGTTCTTCCTCACTTAAAACAATAGCGTTTCTCAGAGCGCTTCAGGTGTATGTGACTATTTCATTCGGTCAAGAAGGGTGTCAGTGGTAACCACCAGTAATTTGGGTGTGACTCATATCCGGGTGGTGGTTATGCTCTTCGTATACAATTTTGAAGTTTTGCTGTTCATGTTATTCACTGTCACCGAAAATTTCTTTCATCCCCTTCCGTTCCCCCTGACAATAGTGTTCGAGTGTGCAAAGTGGCAACGGATCGGCGGTTTATGGAAAACCGTTTCGGATTTGTTGTTTTGCTGGTACTGTATACCACTTTTAGGCTGTTGTTTCAGTGAAAGATTTCCGCGAGGTGTAAATGAAGCCAAAATAATGGATTAGCTGTTACCCTTCTTGTGTTGTGGTCGCAGTAGACATTTGGCGTGCGCAGTCAGGTATTGCACGAACTTCACTACATGTTATGTGAGAATAAAGGAGAACGAACAAGTACACGTATTTGCATGGTCTTCATTTGTCCATACACAATGAACAACAGTACATTGTCATTCACCTCGGTGTCACGTCATCCATAGTGTCTACACACCGTTGCCGTTGCCGTTTCTGGTATTGAGACTAGCCGTACGTAAAATACTACTCACGAATGGACGTACATGTTACACAGCACTTGTACATAATTCAGTAAGTCAGTTTATCTGTAGAATTCGTGACAAACACCATCAGCACATTGAACACCGATCACCGACTGCATGTTGTTCATTGGGGCATCGGACGAACTAGCAAGATTTCTGTTGTCTTACCCAGTCTGTATTATTGCTGTAGCACGACGTTTGACAGGTACCTGGTTCGAATCTGACCTGAAAGGGTCACAAAATTCATTTGCAACTTTCACAAATACTGTCTATAGTTGCATTCACCCAGACTGAAAAAAGCAATCCGTCTTGTTATCACTTATTTGACGAATACCGATCATTGCAGCTTTTCTAAAATAATCAGAACCGTACTCGACTTAACGTATTGACCGTCTAAGACCAATATTTACTCATTATTTTGGCATGTGGAAGTCGGACTGGTGGGTCTTAATTTCGCAACAGGAAACCTTGTGAAATTGTAAACGCGTAGAGGTATAGGGGGTGAGTGATTCAATGATTGCGTGGACATCCCCACAACGCATTTCGACGATGAATCTGTCCATTCAACTGGAAATAGTGAACTCGCAGTTTTAGATTATGTTGTTCGTGGTATAACCTACAAGAACTTACCGCAAGAATATTTGCTGTAATGAATACCATTTGTCCACTACGACAAGAACATTCAAGAAAATAATGCTCCGACAGACATTTTGGAGTTCATGTCGTCCTGTAGCAATACTATTACGCTTGTCAAGACGGACTGACATCATTTGTCATATCCACTTTATTCCCATCTGCAAACAGCACTCAGCATACCATGCCTATTCACCTGGAACGGTGACAGATCCGGCCGTTTCACATAAAAATCGAGCAGTCGATGAACGGATGACATTCAGAAAATGGTCACCCAAGTAGCTAACCACTAAGCAAGTGTACGCACGCAGAATGTAGCTGATCGCAAGCAATGGCTCAATCTTTCTATATCTGGTTACATCTGCTAACAGGCTATGAACATACGTCTTGGGCAACAATTCACCCTTGTATATAGTGTCTGGTAGGGTTGGGTATTTTAAACCACTCAGTCAATTTTCCCCTATTTGTAGGTGCACTGATAAGCAACTGGCGTCCAGATTATCGGTTTAATGATACTTACATAGTTGTAAAGTCTTAAATCTTATTTACAAATCATTTAACAATATTAATTGCCCAATGATTGGTTCTTTCGATGTAGTCAACTTTAGATCTCAAGGTTCCGGGTATCACGACACAGTTTGGAACGGACAAGATAATACGGGTTGAAATCAAAGAATGGCATTAATGGGCTTGCCATGTCACCAAGACACAAATCACTGAGGTCAGCGATAGTTACGCATCTCCTGAGTGATCATATCCAAGTGAATTTTATATTCAGCTACGTTATGCCGAAATGGCGACGGTGAATCGACCGGTTTGCTAGCCAAGATATCCAGATGTGTTTGATTAGGGAGATGCACGTTTCCCATGAGCCCTCGGTTTCCGAGTTTGAAGAAGTTTTCATTCATATTTTCTCATAAATAGTGGGCATCTGATCAGCAGAATGATAAAAACAACGGTTCTCGAACGAAATCCCCAAACAGATCTCGAGCGTGAGTGCAGATGACAATCAAAGCTAACAACGAATGACAATCTGATGTTTTTAAGAACATGGGGCTGGTTACCGATTGCTGATAAACAAGCTTTTAAATTATCACAGAATTCGTGAGCGATGGACGTTTATCAGGAAACCAAGCGGTGATGTGTTGCTAACATCATGGCTTATGACCAAGAAATGTTTTGTGAAAACCGTTATGGAACTTTAGTGAATAACAATCGATCGATGACATTAGGTGCTCAAAAGACAATTAGCTATCGTCTAGTGCAAACCGTAGGTTCAACGGTGAACACCACTAGCTAACAGCATCGGCCTCTACAGTTAGTTTAAACAATACTGTTCCCGCTTATACGAAATTCCACATTCACGGTTGGCGAGAGTTTATGAATTCCTGTCGTAATTTGTGTTCTCTGACTATCTCATTCAAACGACTCGGCTGCATTGATCGGACTGAATGTACTTCTCTCTAAACTCTTGTTTCAACTTGTTCGAGTGTTTCTTCCGCCTAGAGTGTAGCTTGTCCAGTTCGCCTTCTTTGAGACCGGTGCCTCATGTTACCCTGCTTGGGACGGATTGATCTAACAATCCGTTATCCGTTTCACTCGCACCGACAGAGAGTGCGACTGAGGTCAAGTGGGGAGTACTTCATTTGTGAACATCGTTTAGCCGTGGTTGGGTGGCAATCGCATTCAAACGCAAATACAGGCAGGATGGTCGACAAAACGATATATACCGAAAACAGCTGTTCGCACAAATGACCTCTTATGGATCCCATGGGAATCTGGAAACGATTAAAACGATGTATCGTTGATGTTTTCTCCTTTTATCTGGTACACTGCAAATTATCTGGCCTTGACACCGGTTCCTCACTTTCAGTATACGCTCGACTTCTGAACATGCACAGTGTATTGAGGAAGCAACCAAATCCCAAACCGATTAGTCGACCCTGATGACGCAGCTCGAAAATGGTTAAGCCAAGTTCACAAACGTGTATTCTCGAATAGGTATTCCAAGTAATTGTAAGATATCCGCACCAAATGTAGTACGAATGAAGTTGAATAGTTTGGGCGTCGTGTTTAACACGATTTCGATTACAACACTCCTGAGGAAGGCCACCCGAGGTGGTTGAAACGTAGAGTATTACAACTTGCTCGAAACGTTGTGTTATTCCCAATCTGTATATCAATTCCAAGTAATTCTCCATAAGTTGTATAAATGGAGTTGTAAAATGACTCCTCCAGCCGTACTGTTACAGCAGCGTGCAATTAATATCGGCCTGCAGCGTACTATATGACACTCTACAAGACACTCCGACACAACTGTATGTTTTGCAAGGAGTACCATGAAGCTGTCAGCTTCTGGCTGAGGGTTTGATTAAATTCAAGTACACATTTTGGGAGTGAAGTGAGCAACACACCTAACAGGCACTTCAATGTCCTGTGTAATACAGACGAACACTCACTGGTGTACAATACTGCTTGATTTCAGTTATGAGTAGTGTCTGAAAACGCCGTCATTGTTCAGGGACCACCAAAACTAAATGACCGCGATAATGTGGTTAAAATCTGCAACAACCAATTCTTATGCAGAAACTTTTATCAACACCCAGCTAGCCTCGTAAATACAAAATGAGTGCTGTCCATACCGGATCTAAGCTATTGTATTTAAACAAATCGTTCCGTTTGCCTGCTCCCACAGGAGGCGGTATTAACTCCAGTTCCATGTTTTTCAGTGCTTACTGTCGATTTGCACCTTAGTCTGGAATGGTAATTGCCCTTTGCCTGTTGTGGCCGTTAATCGACCGAAGCAGCACAAGGTAGCTACAGGTTACAATATAGAACGAGTATATGTCTTTTCGAAGCTGGTTAGCTGAAAGTTTATTCCCACACAAAAGTTTGTGATTCACTGTGCATAGTGGTCAGTTACTAACGATCAGAATTCTCATGTTTCGAATGAAAACATCGCGTTGATTCATCATTTGGAGTGCAGTCATGCAACAACAATAGCTTATCCTGCAACCTAATTTTTTGAGGCCATGATCACTGGAAAAAATTATAGATCTCTATACACTTGAGAAATAGTAACGCTACAGAGATCAGTACTCAGTTACACCATTTTTCAAACAAATTTCAGACCTGTGTGCAACTTTCAACGAGCACAGGAGGTGACTGAAGAACAAATCATTGAGTTAGAACATTGGAAAATAATTGCATCAACTAGGAGAGAGCCGTTAATGAACAAGCAATACATGTATGCATTGAAAGCGCTAAATTAGAATAAACCTCTAACCGTTGATCAAACTGGAGCCGGATCCTAGTATTGCCGTTTCGGACTGCGTAGGCTAAACAAACGGACTGTGATCAGTATCCAAAGATCACTCGGGGTGTAAACTTGTGCGTAAGTATGATAAACTCCCTGCCGATCGAGACAGAAGAATTACAGACTGTTCTGCAAGGACGATTTAGCAACGGGCTGACAAACAACGGGGACCGCAACGCCTTAATTGCATCGTATCCAAAAGACCCAATTCAAATAATCATTTCTGATCACTATCGTGTACGACTAACTCACCGTAATACAGACTTGCCAAACGCAAAATGAGGGACAAGTTTAAAGTAGTCAACCTAATGGGAAACGTGAACCTAGGGATATCTGACTCTTGTCTGCAAATGTTACACCGCGTGAACCGAATCAGTATTCATTCGATTACACTTACGAACAACATATCTAATGGCCTGTCTATAAGCGAGCTAGAATGCACTTTGTATCTCTGTACTTCAAATGCCAGCTACACTTTCCACGATAAGGCCTACAGATAAACCAACGAGAAAGATCCATTCTGCATGGTAAGTTGTCGTTTAAGTTGAAGGTCAACGCTCGGGTTTTCTAGTGAACTTCATTTATATGGGAGACACGATGACGACACAGTTGTTACGGTAGAATATGCCGGCAGTGGTTGGCATGCTGGAAAAGGTACGCAAGAATATCGGCACGATTCTCGAAGGGGAACATGATAGTTATCCATCGTTTCCTGACGCAACAATTCAACGTTCGGTGTGGTTTGACCAGAAAAATTATTGGGAAAGTTAGACACATTTGTTTTGAGAAAAAGCTGGACGCTGAACTGCACTTATTGCAAAATGTGTTTACGGAAGATGGATATCCTTCATGGTTCGTTATCATATTCAATTAACCACTTCAACAGGAATCGGTGGAATTAGATTTTTTTAAAAGACAATGGCTGTAGGTCATCTCATTGAAAGAAACAATGTGGGTATCCTGTTGAAGATTCGAAAAGCATTCTTTACTGTTGTTCAGTCAGCTGCTTTAGGACACTTAGAGTCGAACGGTGTATGCCGACGCTCGCCAAGCCATACATATTCATCAGCGTAAATGCAAAGTCTCGTTCACTAGGAGAGCCGGAGACAAGTTACGGATATGCCATCACTACCCAGCTCTACTGATAACTTTCATCAGCCATCTCACACTATCTGGTGTTCGCACACCATCAATCTGACATTGCGAATGAGCTCAATGTGCTCTACAAGACTATTCAGTATGCGAGATGATAAGCCTACCACGTGCACCCAAGAACAGCTGCTTGCCACTGCTCTCTCATGACAGTGTTGGAGTCTTTGTGTTAAGAGACGGCAGATAGTTTACTGTAACCTATTCTATGGTTCGAATTCAATTTGACATGGTAATACAGCCTTCTAAAGTAAGTACTTGTAAAGATGTGGCGAAACTTGTCATGATATAAAGCTTGCAATCTAGTGTTTCTGACTTCAGGTTGAGAAGTTATTATGGAAATAATTGGTTGCGAGACGCTGGATGATGACCATCATTACGATTAATCGAGTATACTCCGAAGACAACAGAACTGCGGTTGGTAGGGAAAATCATGTGGGTAGAGGTTTGCAGGAGGGTCGAAATTACAGCAGAAAGAAATGTCTATAAACTAAACTACAACTCGATCGATTATTAAATCACACACTTGTGTTATCGATCTGCACACAGATCGGTTGAGACGATAAAACCACAGCCAAATCAATTTGAAGGTGTGACTTAAATGACAGAACTTTCAAGTTTACAGGAGGTTCCTAACGAGCTTACGTATATTTGTCACGTCCGCTTCCGCATTATGTACGTAATCACGATTTAACTCGGACGAAACGGCACATTTGAAACCAGTGACCCTCTGTCTGGACACGGATACGTCGAGAGCTACTGCTATGTAGCCCGCTGGTCATCTCTCTTTTGGTACGACCTCCATTTCGGACCTCGTAAATTCGCCTCTGTCTAGTGTGTTTGACCCGGTTTCAGCTGATGCATGCACACACACAAAATGTGTCCTTCCAACGAAATGCCGCTATAGATGAATGAAGCTGTCACCAGATCCGATTTTTTTTTGGTTATGTGAAGACCCTTGTCATGCATCCCTTAATAAAGTTGTGAAAAATTGGTGAGTTCAACGGGACATTTAATAAAACACATGGTTGGTCAAAAAAGTATTGTTAAGTGAGAGATCTCTGGAAATTACGTCCAAAAGTTTGTGTTGAAGGAAAGCTTCGACCGTCTCACTTTTATGGATAGCCTCATACTCCAGTTTCGTCACCATACCAAAAACCATCTCACTTGAGGAAGACAGCCATATCAAATCGAACACGAATACCGTTCACATCACCTGCCTATTGGTGTATATAGAAATCTGGCAAACAGTGGCAAAAAACTGACTGCAAACTTTGGCCCACAAGCTCTCCTAATCGTTTACACAAACTACCGTTCTAGTCTATTTGGATCAAACTACTAAATATGGAACAAATTTTGTCTGTCAACTTGCAGCATCTGTTCACCCAAAGTGAAAACAATACACATCTACCAGAATTGATAAGAACTGCTGAAAAAATGTTAGCACGAACTAAGAGCGGTAGACACGAGTTGAAAACTTGACAGATGTGACATTATGACCAGAACTTGTGTATTTGCGTGCACAGGCTGAAATTATGATAATGGATTAGCTGGAAAGGTCATCCAACCACACTGCGTTTCAAATGATGTGAGCTATTTTCAAGTTGACCATCACTCACATTTGATCGGAGCGTTCGTATTCAGATAGACTTTCCATCCAGCCTCTTTCGAACACAAGCACCAGACTCGAGTTTCGCTCTCATTAGAGCTCATCAGTAATGCATATCCTTGCCACGGCCGGGATTTGAACTCCGGCCATTCCAATCATGAGACAACTGTGTTAACCACTGCGCCATTGACCTCACATTAGGCACGACCGAATCATCAAATCTGAACGCTCAACCACTCTCGCTTGTGAGCAATGATCAGGTTGCCCGATCGTCTCGAGAGGAGACACAGTTACCGCCTGTTAACTCCAATCGATAACCCCGCGATTAGGAATTGCAGGTTTAATGAGATCAGTGATCTCGACCTGTCTTGGAAGTCCTAATCGCGGGGTTATCGATTGGAGTTAACAGGCGGTAACTGTGTCTCCTCTCGAGACGATTGGGCAACCTGATCATTGCTCACAAGCCAGAGTGGTTGAGCGTCCAGATTTGGTAATTCGGTTGTGCCTAATGTGTAGTCAATGGCGCAGTGGTTAACACAGTTGCCTCATGAACGTGTGGCCGTAGTTCAAATCTCGGTCGTGGCAAGGATATGCACTACTGACGAGCTCTGATGAGAGCGAAACTCGAGTCTAGTGCTTCTTTTCGAAGGAGGCTGGCCAGAAAGTCTATCTGAATGCGAACGCTCCGATCAAATGTGGGTGATGTTCAACTTGATAATAAATCACATCTCCGACTAATCATCAGTAAAGTGAATAGAAGACGGTGGTTTTTAATTGTTTCAAGTCACTCATCACCCACATCTGATCACAGCCTTCACACAACTATAAGCCTTTCGGCTAGCTCATTTCGAAAGGAAGCACTGGACTGGATTTTCGCTGTTGCGAGAGCTCATCAGTGGTGCATGTATACGTCCGGATCAACGCAACCAATACAGAACGGTAGGACAGGGACAGGAAGTTAGCAGAGTAAAACTGGGTCTTGCAAGTTGCTGCAAACTTCCAAACATTTATGGGACAGCCACCCAGAATAGGCTACCGTTGTTAGTGATAAGTGGTCTAGAGTCAAGCTTACCATCGTCACAGAATAATGGTGGGAATCCGGGACAGTGATGTTACATAACATGCAGCCTTGTCTGTGAGTAGTATAGTGTGTACATTCGGGTACTAAATGGTAGGTCACAACGCCAGGAAGGTGCGGGACCAATAGCGACTATTGAAATAACGTGTGCGCACTCTGGGGGTCGTGTCACCAGGGAGAATGACAGTGTGCTGCTGCCCATTTTGTATGGACATATGTAGACCATGCAAACGATTGTAAGCTTTTGTTGTCCTGTTTCCACATTATCTTTAAGGGATTTCATGCAATGCACAAATTTGCAGGCGAAGCATTATTTACGGTCAGAACAATGTGACCATCGACGTGACTGTATTTTCAAGATTGGCCCGGGAAAAGATGTACGTATAATTGTGACAGAGGAAAAAGCTATACTGGTAATATATCACGTATATTCCCAGATCATAGCAAGTCCAACGAACTCGAAACATGAAGACATAACATTCGATTGTGTGAATTCATCCGAAAAAGACCGACTGAGTGACTTCCTGAGGACAGTCACGAGTGGATAATGCGTTATTTAAAACTGATTAGATCCCCAAGTAATAATCGGGATTTCTTCCAAGTTTGCTCCTGAAAAAGAATTACAATCCAAGTTTCCTTTTTTTAACTGAATATCACCAAAGAAGGATCAGTGATGGCTTAAAACGAGGTGTTTATCACGAAACAAATTATGTCGGGCAATTTGCGAATATTATAGTTTATGGCCCTTCAGCCAGCAACGGATTTCCATGAACATGAAAATTAATCTAGACCAAAGACTAAGGTTGGTTGTTAGGTTGACAGAAGAAGATATCTATCCCAACAGCATTATAACCCAGAACGTGATCAGAATGAAACGATAAGTTCCTGTTGCTACGGTGGAGAAGAAAACAATGTTTATCCGCTTACCAGACAAGAATGTTATTGCAACAGGGACACTCATCCGTTGTCTTTGTCGGCCCGTCAACTGCACAATCCCGACTGGGGCGCAGTTCGACTGTCCCATAACCTCTGCCGATGACACTGATTCTGGAAGAGAGAATTCCTATCCTTGACTCATTTTTTTGCTTAGGTGCTCAATATCTCATTGCTGCACAGCAGAATGCGCAGGTTGCACGGCAAGACATTTGACCGAACGAATCAAGGAGTACCCAGCTTGCCTCTGAGGAGGGGGGGGGGTTGTTCACCAAATCATTCATGACCTATTCAGCCGATACTGACTACAAACCCAACTGTAATCAGGCTGTCCGTTTAGTCTACAGATTTAAGGTCGGCCACCCCAAACCGGCCAGACTACAAACAATAGCCATCGATAAACAGACGGCTATCCGGTTAGGCAATTAAACTCTTTTCAAGTTAAACACTACCCACATTTGATCGCAGCCTTCGCATTTTGATAGACTGTGCAGCCAGTAACTTTCGAAAACAAGCACTAGAGTATAGTTTCGCCCTCATTAGAGCTCGTCACTATTGCGCATACTTGCCACAACCGGGATTTGAACTGCGGCCACACTTTCGTGAGGCAACTGTGTTGACCACTGCGTCATCCACCTCACATTAGGCACGGCCGAACTATCAAATCTGAACGTTCAACCACTTTCGCTTGTGAGCAATGATCAGGTTGCTCGATCATCTCGAGAGGAGACACAAGCGAGATTGGTTGGAAGTTCGGATGTGATAATTTGATCGTGCCTAATGTGCGTAGGTGGATGACGCAGTGGTCAACACGGTTGCCTCATGAGCGCGTGACCGGAGTTCAAATCCCTGCCGTGGCAAGGATATGCACTACTGACGAGCTCTGATGAGAGCGAAACTCGAGTCTAGTGCTTGGTTTCGAAGGATGCTGGCTGCAAAGTCTATCAGAATGCGATGGCTGCTTTCAACTGTGAATGATGTTCAACTCTAAAATAAAACAAATCCCCGACTACTCATCAGTAATCTCCTTGTTCACACAAGAAAGTTGTACAAACCCTGCAGTTGCTGTAGCCAACGGTTACATCGCAAACCTTCCATCCTACTCCTAGCTATTACTTTGTGAAGTGATGGTGGGTAGAAATTCGGATCACTCATCTGTAACATTCATGGCTCATCATGTGAGTAGCTACTCCATAGACGTTTTGAGTTCCGTAACACACTGCAGGATCCACTGTTATGCCATTAGATCTTTTCCCACTGTCTTCAGCGTGATTGCATTCGCCTGGCCATGTACGGTCAAAAACGACCGTTGAAGTTTTCTTCTACGACTAATTTCCCGTTAATTAGACCGGCCTCTATTTCGTTCACTACAAGCAGTAAACTGGATTATATAAAAGCACAGTGAACTGATTCTGCTGAGCGACCTGGTTCCACTATAAGTTGCGTAATTGCGGCTCCTGGTTTCATGCCGAATCGCCATGATTTCACTAATGGTTGCGTCGTTGTGTACGACAGTCATTTGGTGTACGTCGCTGTCCACTATCGCACTATAAAACGTCACACCTGCTAATGAGGTGTAAATTATGTACTAGGTGGAATTACCCACATAATTGTGAGTGAAAAGCGATGGAAAACAGATGGATTTGTCGAAAGCAACAGGAACAATTCCGAAAAGGAGCAGGTACGTTTCAAAACAAATTGCAGCTTTCTCTCTGATTGAAAGGTAAGATGTCTACCGTCGGAACTCAGCTTCACAAGTATTTACTCTCAGAAACTCGTCTGAGTGTGCTGTGGTAGAGGTTTGATAGTATTTAAGGTCTGCAAAACTTTCCGGATGATATTTGACCAGTTCTATTGAACATTATTCTCTCGTGCAAATGTTAACATCAGTACTTAACTGTTTCATCCGGCGAATCGCAGTGCAATCTTCAAAGCGCGTACGTTAGCGAGCGCTGTAAACGTAAGCGAGGAAAATACGAGACTTAAGCAGTTCCCTACTGTATCACCACGTTCATCCGTGCCGTTCTGATGTCAGTTGGAGAAGATGGAATAAACTGTACGTCCACCTTTTGTTTACACTGATGGTGTTACTCTGTTTTATTTTGACTAGGGTTAAAGAAAGATGGTCATAAGGTCTAGACTCCGCTTGATCTGCCATCCGACAGTTTGTTCACATCTGCTGTACATTTGGTTTATTCAGTCACCACGAAAAATACGGTTCCCCCGATTACATCTTTTTGTAACAATGCAAGAAGGAGATCAGTCAGAACACAACGTACGTGTTGTTGAATTAAAAAGCGCAGGTAGCGTAAACTCAGGCCTTTGTACTACAACCACATCCTGGCGTGAAGTTGTTACGAAATGAACTGGATACTCTCCGAATGCATGTGATTTGGCAACAACGTATCACGGTATTCAGGATACACTGTTCGTGAGTGTTTGTGAGTAATGCGATGCACATCACTGTTGTTCAGCTTAGGCTCGCCTAGCCCTTTGTGACAAACAAGTCAGTCCGTGCAGTCGCACACAACAATGAGAAATAGCGCTCAGTTAAACTTTCACATACTGAACACAATCCATGCTTGTAAGCATTTGCACCAAGTGCAAATCATTCCTTGTTCAACCAGAACGTCTGATGTATTAATGCACGTGACTAGCTTAAACAAGGACTAGAATGACCATGAAGTGCAGAGTAATGAATAATCCGTTCCGTCTAGTGAAGTGGGGCTTCCAAACAGCTAAATGGTGCATCTTTGCTTAGAGTTATTTTTTGGGGAGCGACAGCATTTCACTCCCAGGGAGCTAAGTAGAATGCAGTAAAAAAGTGATTTCACATTTGTAAGAACCGCCAAATGTGCACACGCTTGACACTGGAACCACATGTGGACTATTCAATTTTACGTAGACCACCATGAACAATCCAGAAGTGAGTGCGTGATTGACTGGTCTTTAACTCTGACAAATACGCAGTAATCAGAGAATGATTGGGGTTCACACACCCCGGGGAGTGCTGATATATATAAGCTCTTCTGATTCAAAGAAACCAAGCAACAGACTGCCTAGCATTTCAATTAATACCACCAGGCAACTTGTTTGTATGCTGCCTGGGGAATAATCCGGCTGTTGTGGCTTAGACAAGAAGCCCGATAAAACCCACGTTCTTTACAGTAACGTGACAATTTTGTAGCCATTGTGACTAACAAAGAAACCGTAAGACTACGATAAACAAAACCGACGCTTTCAATCAGTTAAATTAATTTTGCGATATCACCAAGAGAAATAAGCGTTCTCTTTGAAGATCAGTGCTGTTCTCTGTGAATAAGTCCATAAGAAGAGGCATCGTTCAGAAGTTTTGATAGCCACTTAATGAAAAATCGCTTGGTTTGGACCTCACTCTCTCCAGCCCGCAAACGAATGCTTTAATATTGGTCTGCAACATTCCGACTGGGACTTCTGCACCTGATGCTAAGTTCCCATGATTGCGTTCTTTTTAAGGGTCATCTGAACAAGTCACAGACTAGGTAGCAGTGTTGGGTACAGATCAGGGGGTTTTTCATCAAAACAGTTTTTGAAGATGACTCTCTAACGGTTACATGCAGTTCACTGACCCACCCCAGTATCATTACGCAAACGAGCCAAGTATGATCTGGCAAGCTTGTCACAGGTCTTCTTCCTAAAAAGATTAGGTTCAGCCGAAACTGCGTATGGCACGAGGAAGGTTGTCCCTCCACGAGGCTACCAAAATTAAACAACACGTGCATAGCATATGTGGTTTTTACGGGAGTATTTAGCCCGGGATGCAGTAGTACACTGGCGGGTCTTCACTTGTTGTACTCATGGGCTTACCCAACATCAACGAAATGCTTTATGGAATCCTCGTGGAAATGCAGCGTGTTGCTGCCGATGACTGAGCACACAATAATCACTGTACGTAATATGACGTGCTGAAAATTTGAGAGTGAACTGACTGAATCCTGTACAGCATTGCTAAATTCATCCAGTGCACAGTATCGAACAACAACCCATCATCATCATAGACAGAAATACAGCATTGGTTCTTATTGATGCGTAGCCGTCGTACAGTCATGAGAAAGGCAAACTCTGTACATGAAGAGAGAAGTGAAAACAGAATGGGAGCGGAAGATGTCTGACTACTAAGAATAGACTCGTTCATATTCAAACATTTAGCACCAAGGTGCTTACAGCTTGCATGCAAACAACCACTTCGTAAACGAAAATAAGGCGTCCTCGACCAGACAGTTTCCTTACAACCTTCAACGCTCCACGTCATTGAATGCACACACTTCACAGACAACTCGGTCGAACAACAACATTCACCACATTGAGATTGAGTGGCCATCATCTCACCTAAAGTCTCTAACCACTGACTCTGAGAGTCGTGATGTCCTTAGCCTGGGAGACGAACCCAGCGTACAGTGGACAAAAGCTTCCCGAGCAATTTCATCTCTCTGGGCCAGCACATCATCTGTCTACCTTGCACTCTATGATAGTCGTCCGCAGCGTTGGCAAACAGTGCTCCCTGTGGCAGACGGTTAGCTGGCATACTTAGTACATGGCTCAGTTATCTAAGTCTCTACAATTGTTGGGATTGGTAAAAATAACTAGACCATCCGTACCAGATACCCGTTTCCTAACTTCCTCGTTACTTACTCTTTGGTGCCACCCCATACAAACGGTCTAACGCAGACAACGGTGGTCACATACCTGAAGACGGTTCTCGTCTTCCACTCTGAACGACCATGTTTCGCGACCATAATGTACTACAACCCATACTGTCGCCTTATACACGCGATCGTTGAGCTTCAGAAAGATACCTCTGTTATCAGAGGTGCTCTAGAATAACCAGCACTGTTCTGATCACAGTGATACGCGCTTCTACCTCATTTCCTACACTTTGTTGCTACCGATACAAACTCTTGACTACACAAATCGGTCAACAACCTCCGTATGTTTATTGTGTTGCAATGAACTTACGTAATTACGGTCGTCGTACGGAAACACTCGGCATTTTGAGGCTGCAAAACGCATTTCAAATTGTTGGGCAGAAAGCAAAATAGCGTCTAGCGTTGTTTGTGTGGCTTGAAAGTTGCCAAACAGCATCACAACACCATCAGCAGACTGAAGATTATCCACGCCTCCTTCAGGTAAGAGTTCAACTCCGGCATTTTCTGGGTGCTGCCGACATACCTCCATTACACCGTTTGTCACGAAATTGAACAAACACGGAGAAAGACGCACACTGCTCTTAGTACTGAAACTGCCAGAGAGTTCGCCGTAAATGCTAACTTTAGATTAAGTATAGGAATAAAGCGCCGACAGTTGGTACACCACTGTGCTTAACCGACTTTAAATATGTAGATCGATCTACTGAATCGAAATTGCCCTTATAGTCGAAAATTAAGGCAGCTGGTGGCTGGCGGTACATATGACGTTGCACCGGAATTTGACCACCACAACCCTCCCAACTATTGTGTCTAATTGCTGAGGTATTCCGTATTAGGGAACACTCGGGAACTCAGTAGGGATGCAGTCCAAAGAGACTGGAAACTACGAATATCCCAAATCATGTGCTTTTCACAGTCGATCTTCGTACTAATTTGTTTTATCACAGAGATGGTTGAGTTGCTTTCACGGAAAAGGCATCCTAAACAGGGTGGGATCACTCCAACGATTCTAACACTGCGCTGCTGGGGTTCAGTTAATTTGTTTCTTCCCTGGAATAAACTGCCTGAATTTTGAAGACCATTGAACTCAACTGATTCCGTGTACAGTTACAAACTATTCAGCCTGATAAACCGTCGCATACCAGTGGGGAATCTCTCTAATCACCTTTGCAAAGTCAGGTCAGCAGTTATTCAGCGACATATAGGTTGTGGCATCCAGTCAATAAACACCAGTAAGTCCATGAGTTGGAGCTACCGAGCCAGCCCATTGTCGAATGTTAACGAGATTGCGCCTTTGAAAAGATACTTTTAAGCTAGTAATTAGCCCAAATACGTCAAGTTCCTGATCGGTGCTGCCAAAATGATTCACAAACAGTCAGCAAAGCGTTTGATCACCATCACCAAGTCCAAAGTGTTACAGATAGCTTATTGATCTGACATGAATTCGACAAGTCAATGGACAACTGAGCCAAATGCACTTCATGTAGGATGAATCCCCATGCATCTCAGCAAATTCAAAGCTGTTTTTGTTCATACCAGTCACCCTACAAAAGTCAATACTCCATACTGCATATATCCACTTTTACTCTGACCGATTGGCGGTATCCGATTCGGATTATAATGTCACAGTGACCTAGGCCAAAGGACGCCTGCGCTTACCCATCACTGCAATTGGCTTGCGCTGCACCAATTGCAGTTCCACCAACACACCACATATCCAGTGTAAACCTGAAGGAATAAGACTGGGAGGTGTGCTAGTGGGGCCTTTCTGTCCAGTCGGCCAATGCTGGTTAGCCACTTGATTGGCTAATAAGGAAACTCTTATCTCTCGGAAACTAAACAGAGAAAGGCTGCAATGACGAGATCTACACTGAGAAGAAGGATTTTTGAAGTGTAATACAAGAAGCGTTGCAGTATAGGAGTGCAGGTTAGTGTAACCCAAAGAAGCAAATTTCTCATTGGACTATGAAAAGCCAGGCAGACCATTCATCATACAATACACCAACAAAGCCGGAGAAAAGAATGGGTAGAAGACCACAGACACTCAAGTTTCTGAGGAGAAGAAGAGCGGATTAATTGTCAATGACCACGATGTTGGCCGATGCAGTCATTAACAGAAGTAGAATAAATATACTGATATGACCTACCTGACCGGAGCCTAACGTACTCGCCGCCTCTTCGCCGACGGGGTACTATGAGTACGTTGGTGACCTACCAGCCCCAAACGGCCAGCGCATTCGCGGCCGCACACATCACAACGCCATATAGTCACGTCACCGCGACCTATGGCACCGATGGTTCCTTTGCGTACCGCACGCTTCCGCTCGCGACCACGCAATAGTTGCTCGTTGAACGCTCGGACGCCCGCCCGAACCGTATTCCTCCAGGCCGTCCGGTTCAACGCCAAATCTTCCCAACATCTAAAATCAATGTTACAACGTGAAAGACTTACCTGCACAACATCCTGGTACCTCCGCTTCTGGCCACCGGGATTTCGCTTACCTGACTTCACTTGTCCGTACAGTAACTGCTTCGGGATACGGTCATCGCCCATCCGACGGACGTGACCGAGCCAACGGAGCTGGTTCAGCATCAACATGGCTTCCATCCCGTCCATGTCCGCTCGCCGCATTACCTCAGTGTTCGGAATCATGTCCGACCACCGAATACCCAAGATGCGCCTCAGACACTGAACATGGAAACGGCTCAAATAGCTCACGTTCCGCTGATACAGTGTCCACGTCTCACTGCCGTACAGCAGGATAGACAGCACCATTGAGCGGTAGACACACAACTTCGTGGCCATCTTCAGGCTGTGATTCTTCCAGACACGCCTTTCAAGACGTCCGAAAGCAGCGCTAGCCTTTGCCACACGCGCTCTCAACTCGCGGTCCACGGACAGATCTGTCGACAAGTTGCTACCCAAGTAGCAAAAATCCCCGCAGCCATTCACAGTGTCTCCAGCGATGCGAATTTCGGGTGGAGGTACACAAGCAGCACCTCCACCAGGAGAAGGCTGAAAAAACGAATACGTCTTACCTGTGTTGATGTCCAACCCGAACTTCGATGCTGCCGAAGCGAATGCTGTAGCTAGACGTTGCAGCTCTTCTTCGCTGTGCGCTAGCAAGGCGCTGTCATCGGCGAACAGAAGCATCCGCATCCTTGAGGTCTGCAGCCGGGTTGAGGCGCCAAATCGTCGGATATTCAACAGACGCCCGTCCGTCCGGTACTCCACCTCGACACCATCCTCTCCAGAGTTCTGAAAAGCAACTGTTACCATCGCAGTCAAATATAAACTAAATAGGGCTGGGGCTAGAACACAACCCTGCTTCACGCCAGTGACGATGTCGAAATCATCAGAGGTCGATCCACACGATTGCACCTTCGCCTTCATGCCCGCATGCAACAATCTAACCATATTGACGAACTTACCTGGACATCCAAACTTACCAAGCACCGTCCACAGCGCCTCGCGGTTCACGGAATCGAACGCTTTGGTGAAGTCCACGAACAGGGCATACAAGGGCTGATTCCGTTCTCGGCACTTCTCCTGAAGCTGTCGAGCAGCAAACACCAGGTCGATTGTACTCCGACTCGACCGAAATCCACACTGCTCCTCGGGAACATTCATCTCCAGAACGGACGCATTCAGTCGGTTCAGGAGGATTCTGGCAAGCACCTTGCCTGCACAGCTCAAGAGGCTGATACCTCGGTAGCTGTCGGTGCATTGCTTGCTACCCTTCCCTTTGAACAAGGGTACGATGAGGGCATCCTTGAAGTCTTGCGGCATCACCTCGTGCTCCCAGATGGAGTGAACCAGTTGGAGCAGAGCGCGTTCCAACGCCGGACCGCCATTCTTCAGGATCTCACCTGGCAGCCCATCCTCGCCTGCAGCCTTCCCGTTGCGCAGTTGACCAATCGCCCTCTGCAACTCCAGCAAGTCGGGGGCGAGAGCAAGCGAAGATTTGACGTCCTGTTGCGGCAGACTGTTAACAGTCGCCCAATCAATTGTAGTAGGGCGGTTTAACAGGCTGCCGAAGTGTTTGCGCCATATTCCCATGATGTCTTCCGGCTGGCTGCAAGAACAACCGGTGTCCACGTCTACCAGTGCTTTAGTAGACTGGATAGACGGACCGAAGATCGCCTTAAGCGAATCGTAAAACTCCTTGTGTTGCCGACGATCTGCGAAGCCCTGCATGCGCTCGCCCTGTTTCCTCCACCAGTTGTCCTTAATTCCGCGAACACGCTCAGCCAGTTGACGGCGGATATTCCGGAACCTAGTCTTCTTCGCTCCATTGCCAGGGTCCATTGTGCATGTGGCGAACGCGGCATTCTTCTCTCGTACCAAGTTGGAGATAGCCACGTTGTTGTCATCGAACCAATCCGGGCGTTTCTTGCGCTCCACACCGATCGTCTCGGTGGCTGCTACCATAATCTGTTTCTTCAGTTGTTGCCACATACCCTCGGGGGTAGTGGGTACAGGAGCATTGTGCAGGCGAGCGACGACTGCACGTTGAAAGGCAGCCTTCGTCTCGAAGTTCTCCAACCTTCTGATATCCAGCTTCTGCCGTTGTCCAAAAGATCTACAATAAACGGACTTGCGTACATGGATAAACAATTTGGTCCTGACCAGCCTATGATCTGTGCTACATTCAGCCCCGCGCATCACTCGCGTGATGCGCACTTCACGAATGTCGCGCTGCCGCACAATCACGTAGTCAAGTAGGTGGTGGTGACCGCTTCGTGGATGAGTCCACGTCGTGATGTCGCTCGCATCCAGCTGGAATCGGGTGTTCGTGATAGCCAGCTCGTGAGTAGCACACAGGTGCAGCAGACGATCACCGTTCGCGTTGACTGAACCAATGCCGTAGGGTCCGAGGACTCCCGGCCAAGCTACAGAGTCGCGCCCAACTCTAGCGTTCAAGTCACCCAAAACAAACAGTCGGTCATTCACTGGCGCAGACCGGATTGTGGCGGACAGCTGATCATAGAACTGGTCCTTTGTATCATCAGTGTGACACATAGTTGGACCATAAACACTAACAAATGTAGCACACTTACCTCGACCGAGTCGCAGGCGCATCGACAGCATTCGGGGGCTGATGCCGTGCGGTTCGCCTATCATCAAACCATTGATGCGATCAGCGACTGCAAAACAGACACCATGCTCCCGAACACCGTCTGTCGGGTAGCCTATCCAGTAGAAAGTGTACCCGGCGCCTGCTTCCCGCAACTTACCTTGGTCTGCAAGCCTTGTCTCACTCAAGGCTGCTACGTCGATTCCATACCGCCGCAGTTCCATCGCGATCAGGGCGGTGCGTCGTTCCGGCCGTTCTGTGGCGCTGCATCGATCCAGCAGAGTGCGCACGTTCCACGTCCCAACCGTAAGCGTGTTGCGTCCACGGGCCTGTCTCCAGTTGGTCTTCTGGGCACTGAAACCTAGTTGAGCATTATCTGCTCGGGGGCTCGTGATTGGGGGGACGTATGAGGGTGAGTGTTTGGCAGTAGCATGTTTTCGCCTATCCACCCTGCCATGTGCAGCAGATAGGGCGACCCGGTTTATCCTGCGCGACGGCCGATGCAGTATACTATTTGGTTTAGTTTGTATCATCATTGTAAGTATGGGCTTCGGATACTACCAGGACGCCCAGACCTGTGCAGGAGGGCGATTAGGGCCCTCAACCAAAGCCTTTGGCTAAAAAGCCTGAACTGCAAGGCAGCAGCTGTCTCTCTCTCTCTCACACACACACACACACGCAGACGCGACAGCATCAAACACCACTGTACACACGATCCTAGCAACCAGACACAGTCAGTCCAGGCAGAAACAGGCACCTTCCCAACGAAGCCACAACGAAGCCACAACACACAGTCTCCACGCACAACAAACGCACCCATCTGCTTTTTGTCTGGCTGCTCCCCATCGGCCAATCTGACAAGGTTGAACCCGTAAGGACCGAAGTCCTAGTCAGCACAGCCCTCCGGATCAAAACAGCACGCAAGCCTGACCACCACGCCAAGGTAGCAGATACACACCCCCACGCACATGTTCTCAGCCTTTTCTCGGACAATCGATTACCAGTGTAATTTCTTCGAAGTAGTTCTTTGTATTTTGGTCAGCTAACTTGGTCCACAGACTGTAACAGCAAACTGTGGTTAAACTCGCCAAATTAATCGGACTTGTGGACTTGTGAAGTTGTATCGAAGTAAGCAGTACAGCCTTAGTATTGAATGACTACTGGAGAAACTTCATCTGGATTAATTTCCTATTGATTTCCCATATATCCGTCCCACCTATTTTAACCGAATTTTAAATATATAAAGCATTGTTGTTTGGTTACCGGAGAGAAGTCGCATTTAGATGTGACTTAAATATTGAAAACCTCGTCACCGATGATATTCCGACCGATGGCGGGTACCAGACGGTCATTTAACTGTGATCGCAATACCAAATTTTGCCACAGTCCGAAAATTCTGTAACAACATTAGTGGATTCCAATTTGATCAGTCTCATTGTGGTAATGTATACCGTAGGTAATTTAATGGATTCCGCTTTCTGAAGTAGAATGGTTACGTAACTGAGTGCAAATGTGAGAGTTCTGTGCATCTAGAGTGGTTAACAAGCCCAAATGGCTGTACAGTTGATATGTGACGAGTAATGCAGTTAATTTCATCTGTTCAAATTCGGTAAAATTCCAGGTTTTTTAATGTAGGGTATCTTTTAACTGATGGACTGTATCGCGTTCCTCACTGTAAGTTATATTGACCCGAGAAAACACAGCGCAGCAGTTCCAGTTGATCCACTGACCACCAGATTTAAGGAGTTGGTTTACACAAAATCAGAATTAACTAATCTCTGCTGTTCCACACTGTGCCCAATGAATAATTGACAAACTAGTCATGATGCCCAGCTTCATTGCGGGCTGGTTTGTGAATACATGTCTATCTATTTGACGGACCGGCGACGAAATCATAACGGCCAGCCCTCCAAATGAATAAATATTGGCAACCTGCGAGGTATACATCTTTGCCCTCATTCCGATGCTTTTTAAATCATTCCGGTTTACTTGGGGGTTGCGGTGTACTTTAAAAGAATAAGGCTCTGAAACGCGATCATGGCATTTCTCCCTTGCAAACGAAGCATACTGAGTCATTGCGTGTATGTTAGCATGTCATTTTAGTCTTTGTAAGACCGTCATGAGTTGGAACTGGTTGTTCTTTATAACTCTTAATGTGTGTCTATTTCAATGGAAGCGATCAGAAGTAGTGTAGATTAACTAACTCGAACAGGCGGTTACGTGACAGAACTTCATTCCTGGCCAATATTTAACTGTGTCTTGTCATCGGATTCCAAATAAGACGACGTTGTTGCATTTTTTGAGTCAACGATACGTTGTTCGAAGCGAAATGGTTCACTGGTAACTTGGAAAAACTTGGCATTAATATTATTCTAACAATTGCCAACTCCATAGGGCCTGTCACTCATTTCGTTCCACGTGACACACTAGCTTTCTAACCTGTTATATGTTTATCGTGCTTATTGTCAGTTGTTTGAATCAATACAATATTTCGTCCTCCCGTCCATTGCCTTCTGTTTTCACATGATGGTTGATATTATAGCCTAACTGTGGCAGGATTTATTTTAGCATATTATAGGCATTGATTTCGCTGGAAATTGTCGGTCACTCACGAACAAACCTTTCGCAGATTATGTTGGAATTAGTATGGTGAAGTTTGCTGTGAACGGTCGCTGTGAGTCATTGAATATAGCTTGGTAACATTGTTCATTCACTTTCCGGTTCACCACACCTTTGCTGGGAGTGAACAACACTCAGAAGGTTTCTACTTGTGATAACGTTATCCCAGATACTGATTGCATCCTCACCCCTTCTGTAATGTGGAGTGCAAATTGACAGCAAGTCACTTCCGGTCTTTAAAGTAACCTGTTCGCTTTCGACGGTTACGCGGTTGTAGGCACAGAACGCCTCACATTTTGTAGAGCGTTGAACTAAGATTTTGGACTCTGGGTACAGAAACGAGTCACGAAAAGAAATGTACTGTTCGTAGAGTATACTGTAACAATTATCGTGCGTTGTCCACTAACAAAATGTCACTTAACTGGTACACACCGAAAACCCGTGAATTGTTGGTCATAATTTTACCACGTCCCACTGGTTATATTGAAAATCGCTAGGCTCAGAGTACCGATTTGTGTTGAATGTAACCACGATAACCGAAGTTGCAGCAATCTGGTCATTTCAGCATGTTTACCTGGAGGCTCACATTCCACTACGGACTGCTTTCATTCCAAGTTTTACGTAGAATCTGGCGATTTCTAAGAGTTCTGTGTTGTGGATTATAACAACTGAGCATCCGGACACCGACCTTACGAAGATCAGTGTTAACAATGTAAATAAGAACACTGACACATTTTCACACATTCTATGCGTCGGGTTATACATTGCTTATCTCGTCTGGAGCATAAACTTACTACGGTCACCCTTATTTAAATTGAAATGACATGTTAATTTCGTGTCGCTCACCAGAACTCCCATATACGTCGATCTCCTCAAACTGAACTGGCAACGATTGCGAAATAATGATTCAGACAACTGATGTGACTATTGCTAATCAACGTTTTCTGTCCAAACGCAAATTGCTAAACATGAAATTAGTTGAACACACTAAGCTGTGGTATATTTTGGTCATTTAACCTGGACATTGTTGAAAATTCGATTGCCAGTCTACAGTGGCTGGAAACCTCAGCTGTCACCATCATGAAGATAGATGTCAGCTACTAACCTATGAACTCCTTTTATCCTACTGAGCGTAAACAATGAGAAAATTTGATGTGGAATGCAAACTCGTGAAGACAATAAACAGGGTGGAGAATTCAAGTGAGGTCATAATGTCCGTAAGCCACTCTAACTGTTTGACTGACTCAAAACAGGTACTCAACGGATGAAACCCGATTGAACCAGGGCTTGATTACCCTCTTGATTTACAGAAAAGAATTTGACGTAAAACGCTCTGAGTGGCAAGCACTATACCCGGGAGTTTAGTTTGCCTTCTGGTGATGAGGAAACATTGCAGAGGGTTTGTTGGCTTGTTATGTTTTCCATCGGATGGTGGGACTCGTATAGATTGGTCATAAAAAGACATTTCTTCTCGGATGAATTTGTTCAAGTCAAGAAATGTTAAATTCCTTATGTGAAACAGACGGTGTAGTGACATATTCTCGTACGTTTCACAGCTCACCGGCTTTTTGAAATTTGCCAACGCCGTACAACATTTGCAGTTGTCCGCGCTTTTCATTTATGGTTGGAAAACTACTTGGACACCTAGCATACGCTCTTCTAGCGATTCGGGTCAAACCAAGAAAAACATCAAGCCGGTAAACATCTAATAAGTGTAGGGGGCGTTGATCACTCTGTTCTGTAGAATTTTTCTCTGTTCTGTCTTTTTCTGTACGTCTCAAGTCATCAGTTGCAAGATCTCATTACGGTGGTTCGGAAACTTTTGAAAATTAATAACATAATATCCTGATTTTATTACTCAAAACGTGTACATAGCTTGCAAATTTGTATCACCAATCAGCATGATGTACTTTAGAAGTCGTTTGGTGAAACACCGGTCTCCATTTCAGCTCTCCCAGTCGTTTACAATTGCACACTTTTGACGCACAGTAGATCTGAAGGACAGAACCCACCCAAGGAATAACCGGGTTTGTTTCTACTGTAGATCAGGTCCATATTTGAGGATATATCTTGAGAAGTGAGGACTCTTCAAGCTGACCCAAATTTACTTTCTGACCGCGTATTTCCGGTTTACTTTTTACCATTATGCATGAGGTCTTTTACATTTGTGGATTCACAGAACCGATTTTCGTTTCACTTGTCAAATCAAATCCAGTTGGTGGTCGTTAACTTCCCTGCTCTATCGAATAAGCACTAACTGAATACGGTGATGGTTTTGTGAAATAGCTCAGACTCAAGATAGACGAGCATTCACCTGTATCCTGGCTTAGCAGGTACGATTCGCCAGTATTACACACGGGCTCAGTTTGGGTATCAAACTAACTGTATAATTTTGCCCAGTTATCCTAACAACGTTCGGGCTCAAAATGACAACAGATTAAACCATGTCTTTAAGACAACGTGCAAGCACATCTAGATTTTGTCCCGTGCTGTCTAATTTGTAATGACGTATGCACAGAAATGAACTAAAATCCGTGTTTGTGCATGTGGATCCAACCTAAAATGCGATGGAGTATGTGCCTCATCTTGCCAGTAGTGCAAGTCCATGTCTCGATGGAGTAACCTAGTTTAAAATGTGAATGCACTGGATTCTGTTGAGAAACACCACGTAATTGACAGTGGTCACTATTGGAAACAGAGGGTGTTTTCACAAAATGAGCGGAGCAATGAAAGGCTCAAGTGGACAGAGAATTTGGGGATTATGGTTGTTGTTTTGGAGAACTTTTTAAAGGGTCTACGATATATTGGTCAAAATTTTTGTGAATGGATAGTCGAAACAGTAACAGCACTCTGAACTGTGTGAATACAAGTGGATTAAATAAAACTGCGCGGAAACGATACTCCTGACAACCTTCACAAACGACTGCGCCATGCACAAACATCAAGATGTACAAGACGATGACAACCAATGAAATCTCTCACCAATCCCAGCTAAAACTTACCTGGAGTGCAAACTGGTATTGCCAACAAAAGCCTATATTCAAGTTGAACCTCACTTGCATTTCATCGCAGCGTTCACTTAAAGACAGACCTTCCAGTCGGCCTCTTTCGAAAAGAAACACTAGACTCGAGTTTCGCTCTCATTAGAGCTCGTCAGTAGTGTGCATCCTTGCCACGACCGAGATTTGAACTGCGGCCACGCTTTCGTGAGGCAACCGTGTTGACCACTGCACCATTGACCTCACATTAGGCACGACCGAACTATCAGAACTGAACGTTCAATCACTTTCGCTTGTGAGCAATGATCAGGTTGCCCGAGCTCTAGTGAGAGCTAAACTCGAGTCTAGTGCTTGTTTTCGGAGAATGCTGGCTGGAAATTCAATCTGAATGCGAACGCTGCGATCGAATGTGAGTGATGTTCAACTGGAGAATAAACCAAATTCCCGACTATCCATCAGTAAAAAATTATATATTTAAGCAGTTTATACCGACTCGCACAGAATCGAAGTTTTGGGCTCCTATGGTCGACGGCAGTAGTTAGTGATACATCTGATGCATGTTTGCCAGTGGTGACTGAGAGTATTTTCCTAATGATTTTTGTGAGCTTTATTACGAGTCAAGTCTCTCTGTTGGTTGTCATTTTTTTGTACACCCACAAATGGCACGCAACATGTAGACCACAGATATGTGCGTGTTTGCTGTGAAACCAGTTGGGCCTTGGGAACGCACTTGTTTACAGACGGAGTCGAAAAAGGCGCCAATTAGACACCCTTATCGTCACCCGCTGAACCTAAAGATACTGGTCGCCGAACATTAGAAAGCACCTGTTGGTAATGCGATACCGGCTTGATGTGAAAACTGTATTCCGAGCTTTCTGTCTGGTATACAAATATTAGCGAGTGTAACCTGGTCAACAAACTGCGATTTTTAGTGGTAAACGTTTGAAAACTCGGGTAGAGTAACCTTCATGTTGTCTTTTAGTGCACAACAAGAAACGTTCTTGATCGGAAAGAAGAACTGGTGGAGTAATTTAGCAGTAGACATCCAACAGTCCAGAAGAGGTTACAAGATTAGTGCAGATGGCAGTTGGAAATGGCCCAGTTTTAGATACTCTAATAGTGTGTGAAGTGAGAATTGACAGTATGAATGACGGCCACTTCGTCATTCTCATCAGATACTTCTGATATTAGTCCACTTTAACACATGAGGCCAGTCAAATTTTGGTTAATTTTCTCAATTTGATATCTTCAATGCTGGTCTTTGGTCAACCACTGCTCCGAATCGTTATCCGTCATGTGATTTTAAGGTAATCCTAATGGGTAGTGCATTTGATTAGATAATTCAAATGAATCCTATTTGTCAAAAGCCTGGGCCTTAACCGGGTTTCAGTCAGTCACACGGACTACATGATATCACAAGTGTTATTTTAGATGAGCCACGTGGCTAGGCTGGAAGCCCACAAATCTCACACTTGGATTCGAGCGTCCACTCGGCCCCTGAGAAATGAGTTTGTAATTCTTTTACGGTCGTCAACATGTCAGTGGGTGCTGGCACACCAGGAGCGCTAATTGAGGATATTTCTATAATGTGGTGCCATCATACTGTGCCGGTGTTGTGTCAATGCATCTTTTCAATAGGCTTCTAACCGTCACTACCCAGGCATGAATGATTAGATTGCTCCATATTTCTTTCGGTACATTCTTTAATTCGACAAAGGAACTGAAGTTTCTGGTGCTTCTGTACACTTTTCAAACCATTAATTGACGGAGGTGCTTAATTGCATTGTGAGCCAACCTAGATGTTCTGTCAATTTAAAAAGCTCACTTCTATAGAAAAACGATCATTACCTTTATACGCAAAATATATGCGTTTTTCCGTCGTCTTCCGACAAAACGACAGTTCTAGGCTTTCTTGATTCTCTCCGAATGCAGGAAGCAACCACAGGCTCTACATTCTGATTACTGTTTTCAAAACCACAGTTCACCATTAGCTCGCCACACAGAAACACGTATGTCCTTTCCGCGGTCACGCCAATACTATTTCCAGACGTCTGGTCAATAGAAACTGAATTTTCCCCCCTCTAATTGTAAGAATGCACCACTGATAAGTCAAAGAAATTTCAAGTTCGACTGATTTTGAGGGTCATTTGAGTTTTTAATGAATCCGAGAGATCACTCCTTTCAAAGCATTATAAGCTGATAAAAGGGTTTCTAATGTTCACCAGAAATTCAGCTCAAAAGCCAACTTAATTTATTTCACACGCTGTGTTGATAACGGAACGTTTACCTCGTGCTGTAGATTAATTAGATATCCTTCTTTTGTTAACCCCTTTCAAATGACGTGCTGTTCATGGGGTGTCGTTGTAGAGCACTTTTTGTAGTGATCTGCCACAGGTCTAAAGGTGTTGGTGCACATGCGAATCATTAAACATGTCTAGTCGCTGCTTCATGGCATGCTGAGTATCTTGAAAACGCGAGTTCAACTCAGTGTCATCGCCTTATTCAATCTGAGTCGATAAACTCACAGGCAGCAACCAACCGTGGTCAGCCACGTGATTTTCGGTAAACGGATTTGCTTCTGCTCAGACAGGGGATCCGTAATCGTAGAACACTCTGAAACTGTTTCTGTAATTCTGTGATGGTCACTTTCGATATTTTGGTGATTAAAAAGCGTTTTGTGAATTCAGGACGGAATGAAGGCCTTTGACATTATGAGAAAAAGTTACCGTAGACTACATAATGACAAAGATACCTAAAGTGTTCATATTCCTCGTTTAATCTTGTAGCGAAGTGCACACTACAAGGTGTAGTGATCGGTTTAGGTGGGAAATCGATTTTGGCTAGTGACAACCAGAGCACTGAGTGGAGTAGAGGCAATCAAACAGCGATTATGACATCAACATGCACGTCTGGAGGTGGTTTAAGGTATGAAGTGCAATTATGAAGGTCAAGAATTTCAATCAGGTTCGCTCGTTTGAAAGATATGAATTGTGTTTTGAAAATAGTTGCAGCTTTGCTGATTACTATTTAACCTTGACAGTAAGAATTCCTTACTGTCGGATCAAAGAGTTAGGTGATTTATTTAGTAGCTATTCATATCGATGGTTTGTGTTAACTGATTGGCTTGGGAACAGGACTTTCTGAAAACAGCCAAAGCAATTCCGAAAATACTCACGAATTCTCTTTTGGCCACTCCACCTGACGGTAGGAATTTAAGACAGTAAATGCAGAATTAAGATGTAAATCTTACGGAAGGTACACGATACGCAAGCTAAGTAAGTCCCGATTAATATCACCATTTTCAGCCGTTGCGTTGAAAACTCCTCCAGGGATAATTCTCATTTACACATTCACTCTAAAGTAGTTTTTGTCTAACCGTCAGGATGATCAGCAAGTCAATCTTATTTAAGTAGGCCTGGTGACCGACAAACCCATCATCTAACTGAATGCAAATTTCTCAAGCTAATTTCGTACAATTTCATCATCACAGTTCACATGAGTGTTGTATTAACAGAAGTGTTTTACACACTTCCCAGCGGTCGGTTTCCCCTGGGAATTGATCAACAATTACCAGTAGCACTTCCAAATATTTTATACGCTGATCAAATGTGGTAGTATTTCCTAGGTCCAACCTCAACAACAATCATCAATCGCAATGCGAATATGATGATATCCCGCTCGAACAGATATGAAGAATTGGGTTGGACTATCATTGGATTCTTTAACATCTAGGCAATCGATTTGAAAAGTGCTATCCAGTTGGACACATGATCAATTGGCTATGTTCATCCAACACATTAAATGGTCACGTTATGCACGTGTGTGTCTGTGTGATTGTGACGGAAGTCACCTACCTAGTAGCATGACCGAAACAACAAAACTGTCGCCTTCCGCCCCTTCTCGTTTGTACAAAAATTCCCACATGTACCTCATAAATTACGCGGTCCAATTATACAAAGTACCGTTGTTCTCCCATTAAGCATCTGGAAGAAAGTCATGACGAGAGATGTCTGGCTGTCGGAGCAATCCCACTTTCCGGTCACCAAATCGCGTAGGATTTATGTGTGATCGGCGTTGCGGTGGCCAAAATTAAAAGTTCTCTTATGATTTTTGCACTGACTTGGACAAATGAGGTGGTGCACATGTTGCTGGAAGGTACCTCCGATGTCCACGAAAACCAAAGGTTGTTGCTTTCGGTGAAACTGTTTTCTGCAATAAATCAACCCCTGTCCATCGAAAGTGTATCGAGTTTGGTGACTAGCCGGTTTCAATGAAATCTGCGGTTAGTTCCGAGGAGTTAATTATGACATGGTTTGTTCGCCACGGTGCCCAAAGGGAAGGAATTTATGTGAAATAATATAAACCTACATAGTCGACAAAGCTCAGTGTTGTGGACACCACTTCAAATTAACTATTCCTGAATAGTAAGGGATTTCTTACTTACATCACCGATGTGCTAATTACCGGCCCAGATTACGGTGGTTGTTGCTTCGGACGAAAACCGAGTCAGCGTGATCTACTATGTCGAAAATGAAGGAATCCACCATTGTTGCGCACTCGAAACCGATGGTTGGCAGGCTTCACCTAAGTAATGTTGAGCTAGAACTAGTGCCTGACTGTCTGTGTTCAGAAGAGGTTGATATAAACTGTATTGTTTCTCCAAAAACAGAAAGCTTTTTCCCAGCAACCTCTTCTTAAATGTGCAACCTACTCGAAAACAATCACAATCGTTTTGTCTCGATGGAACCGCTATATGGATATATCTCATCGTTTTTTCTATGGAGCCCACGAATATAGACGAAATTCTAACAACCCCGCTTGCTATGTTAATTTACTGGATAGGGGGTAATCACTACATGTCTATCCGTTGAAGTCGCCCATACAATAAAACCATATTTTTATGGTTTGGACGAATAAATAAGCAACTCGAATTGACTTAGGTTGACTGACTACCTCTTGAGATAATCTAACAATGCGAACGTTATTTGGAAGCAGATGTATCCAAAAGTTCATATGTGCAGGCTCATTTTAAAGCAAGGTTACCATAGACTTACTGTCAGCCGAAGTATCCAGAATGAAATTTCAGTCTACTGTAATTTGTGGGTGTGGTGCAAGTCGAAAGAGGAGTTTGACCCAGAGTCCTCCGCGCCTGTTGCCGGAGATCAAGTGTGGGCATCCCATCAACGGGGTGTAGTCGAATCACAATATTTTTCGAGCACGCGAATTCTTTGTACAGGGAGTGTTTTACATTGGTTAGGAAAAAGTCGCTTGCTACACTCCGTCAGTGAGTTCCAGTCTTTCATCTCAGTTGACATTCATAGGACAGTCTTAATGTAAAGTGAATAGTTCGCAGTTCATAAAGGCCAAACGTTTATGCCAGCGAAGTTGTTTGGGACGTAAAACAGAAGCCTGTCCCCTAGAAACGTGCCCAAAGTACTGGTGACTGTAATCAGCATTAAACATATGCACCGAATCGTTGACCAGATCGTTCCCTTAAAGGGAGGTGTTACGTTAAATATGACAGAACCTAAGGTAGCCAGGACTGATTCTGTAAGCTGAGACATGCCAAATCTATGCAGTGGTATAGAGATTAACAATGTCCGTCTAAATGAAAACCAACATCCCCCACTTTTCTTGTGATCTTTCTGTGAGGTGATTGCACTGAAAGACTAGACACGAGTACAATGGCATTAAGGGTTGTCTCATCACGATAAATGGAAACAGCTCGACTACGGCAGGTTTTCACCAACGAAGAGGGCAATCAAATCAAAACACAGCGTAACTAGCGTCAATTAACCTAACCCCTTGTGAGGTTGGATGTGCTCGTTTCTGTTTCGTCTTTGTGGCCACACGCATCCTCGTAGCACCTGTGCTGCCATGACCGAATAAACTTTTTTCGTGTATGTGAATGTGTTCTCCTTCCTTGCTCCGTCATCGCCACCAGATGTCGCACCACAGTCCGGTCTGTGAAACAGATGTCCGGTTGCACGTCGCCGTTTGTACATTCGAACAAGTGGTTGCGGCTTTCCCAAAAAGCGATTAGGGTTACCGACTCGGCACGGTGCTGTCGTTAGTGATAACGACGAATGTGTACTGTTGTTGCAGCTGACTGTTGTGTCATTGATGCAGTTAGCGATGAACAAGGTGGACTAGTATGTTGCTCATATCCACGGTTGTAGTTGCAGTGGTTTTGCTGTTTGTGAGCAGTGGTCATCATACTACTGGTGGTGATGTTTTTGCTAGGTACGACATAAACAGTGGTAGACATGTTGTAGACAAGAAAGTGGTTTGAGAACAGTGACGAACGATTATCAATAAACACATTTTCTTCCGGTGACCATTCAGACAAGACAAATCCTGCCTGTCAGTTTTCAATAACCAACACCTTGATAGGATAACAGTAACATGCCAGATAGCCGATCAGCGTAGTACTGTCTAATATGAAAATCACGTGAACAGTATGCGATCGAAGCTCGTTATCTCCACAAACCAGTTAATGAGAAACGGGCAAAGAGTACCAGCCCGTATACTAACTGTGGACTGACACTACTGATCCATATTTTAATCATACTATATGACTTGTAGCAAACAAGATTGCCCAAGAACTAGAAAAATGTTGTTCCTGACGATTATTTGACTGGCTGTTAAAGGAGTTGAAACAACCGCCCATCCTGATGCATTTGACTGGCCCCATAATGTTGACCGCCTTCCATCCTAGTCACGAGATACGGACACACACCAAACAAGTTTTTGTGGTTGTAGAGCAATTGAAGCGGAGGAACGATGAAATCTTTCGTCCATTCGTTGCCAGCTAAAACTGAAAAAATGTTAGCTAACCGTGTTTCGGCATTCGATGGGTGGCATTGTGCAAAACCTGCTCAACACATTGACGTTTTCCTACTGGATATGTAGTCAGCGAACGCGGAAATAATACCTCATAGCTTCGAACTGTACCGCCTGAGACTGAAAGTTTTCAGTTCTCCTAACGAAAGAGTATTACGGAAGTATCCGCTATTCGTTGTATTGCTGCTGTGAAGTACCTGTTAGTACCGTACAACTTCCGTGACTGTATGCAAGCAAGTTTCATCCGGACACACTGATTGGAAGTGTAACAAAGCGGCTAATGAAAGATTATTGGTTGGCTGTGAACTAATGTGTGGAAGGTTGCTATGGCAAAACCGTTACCGGAGCGTGTAGGAAGTACTTGGGAAGTGAGAAGTCATCCTGAGCGACTGAATTAAGGGTGTCTTGAGTTGATTCTCGGAAGCAGAAGTGAGAGTCCTCCTCCAAGAGGTTTGTAGAAAGCAAGTTGGCCTGAACAGGGTTAGCATAAAGTAAAACTGATTGGACTGCTTGTTGAAATTATCGTAAATGAATGGGTCTGAAATTCCAAATCGAACCAGACCTAACAGTTCACCTAATTTCACTCAACCGCGTGAGTGTTAATAAATTTAAGCTATGCACGAAATGAGACGATGTCAACTATCAAGTAAGAAACGCAAATAGTGCGTATCCTTGCCATAACCAAATGTAAAACATTAGTTCCTCTGTGGAAGATGCCAACTCCACTCATATACATAGAGTTAGGGTAACAAAATGAACGGGCTTTTTCACTGCATACAGTGACAGCTGTCCAAATCATAGAGCTGAGTGTTTGTCATACATGTGGTTTGCTTTCCATCTAAATCTAGATGGCTTACTGTAAAGAATGGTACCATCCATAATCACACTTACTGGTCTTTTTGTGCTATCGGTGTAAGCAAATTCCATGACTTTGTGAAATATGTGGCAAACAGAACTGGGCCGTTTGACACGTCATCCGAGTTTCTCAAAAGTTAGACGGAATAATCGACTGAGTCAGTTTAATAGCTGTGATGTTAGAAAATCTGGAAACATTAAAACTTCCTATTGACTCCAGACCATTAGTTGCGGTTTTATTACAAAAGAAACATTGAATTCGTACGCTAGATGGCACTCTGTCGTAGACGACTTATACAAAAATCTTCACTAAATTTGACTTGTTGTCTGTATGTAAGCATTTAGAACCTAGTATCCAGACCATCTGTAAAGATGAACCCATGGTTACTCAAGATCGTCAAACACATATTAAATTCAATATGGTGTGTGGATTATTCTCAACAGTTAATGAGGTGAATAATTTGCACATAACGGAAGTTACTAGCACATAGCATGAGTTCAGATTTTTTGTGACGAACTAACAGAGGAGTTCACTCTGCACTGTGAACTTTCTGTGTACGACTGGAGACCACGTGTTTTCTGGTGTTGTTCCTTTCTTCTAAAAAGCTTGTCCTAATTTTCTACGTAATTCACATTCACAGGTTGTATAAGCAAGAGTGCCCATACGGTGATTCTCCAATGCTCCACCTGATACCTACCAGTTAAGTTTTTTTGAATTGCCAAGCAAAGACTTGAAATCAAAGTTCACAGGTAATATCAAATGCAACATTTGTGGATACCGACCACTGGTATTTAAGTCAAAACAACATAATAGTCTCTTGTTTGAGTACCGTGAATATGCCCAGTTTAGTCATGAGAAAAAACGCGTAGCAAACAAGGTTGTTTTCAGTGCTTCAAGCTTGTTTGCTACGCGTTTTTTTATCAGTCTCTTGTTTGTCTAACTGGACAGACGTGGCACCAGAAATGAGAATATCCGGAGATACAAAACAAGGGGTCTTCTACGGGTAACTCCATCAAGCACGTGACCCACGCCTGGTTGATGGAAATCACAAATAAATACTCAATCAATTTCACATATATGTACACATATAAGTTGCATGGTTTGACAACAGATCAGAACACTGGAAAAGGTACAAAACGTTGTTTCAATTTTCATGTGTATTTGTAATTGCAATTCCTATGGTTGGCGGCATCCGATTCGGATTAGCCTGTCACAGTGACCGAAGCCAAAGAACGCCTGCGCTTATATATCACTGCAACTGGCTTGCGCTGCACCAATTGCAGTTCCACCAACACACCACATATCCAGTGTAAACCCGAAGGAATAAGACCGGGAGGTGTGCCAGTGGGGCCTTT
>QNGE01000732.1:203351-234713 GCA_008508345.1 Paragonimus westermani
CGAAAGAGGCTGGCTGGATAGTCTATCTGAATGCGAACGCTGCGATCAAATGTGAGTGATGGTCAACTTGAAAATAAACCAAATCCCCGACTACTCATCAGTAATCCATAAAATGGTTAATTTGTGCTAAATAAAAATTCAAACTGAGATGTATCATCTAATAGTATTCGGTTGTAAGATGCAAACCATGATAGTCATGACTTTGGTTCAAGTGTTGAACAAAAACCTCTTCAATCTAGTTTCTTACAAACACACCAGATAACACGAATCTTTCTTTGACAACCAAATTGCTGATAAATGTGTCACCTCTTCGAATCATAGGTTTGGGGCTTACGAGCTATTTGGATGAGGAGTTTTGTTGAAGGATAGCAAGTTCTACAAAGCTCGTGTAGTAAACAGACGGCAAAATTCTTTCATTACAAATTGGTTATTTGCAAAAAAAAACATATTTAGGTCCAGCATGGTCCACACACTTTTGTCACTGGTCATCTGTTCGATAACAATTAGTGGTAGCTATGTCTTCGAAATATGGCGTATTCGATTTCCACACAGTAATTATTTACGGTGCGAAAAGTTTCCGAATTCTTCCTACCTACACTTGTGCATTTCAGTATGGTGTAGAAAAGAGATATGCGAATATTTTTGCCTTGGCTAGATTTGAATAAAGTATTTGGGGGAAATTTTTTTCTAATTCCTCTTTTGACCAGTAAGTTCATTTCAATGGAAGAGGTTTAAATGTGTTGGGTTAAGTTTTGTCACATCCTATTGGTGGTACAGTATCTATTAACAAGGTGATCTTTTTTGGGGTTAGAGATGAGATAGAAACTTTCAATCCGTTTGCAATAGTGATACAACAATCTTAGCCCAATCGTGCATTCGGAAACCGTAGCTCCACATCATCTCACGAAGAAGTGATACGTTTGTGTGGTCTTTCATGCGAATCTCACGACAGTCTGACGACAGTCTTTGTTTCATGTAAACCCAATCGTTGAATGCTTCCATTCTGTTGCTAACCGCATGTCCTACATATTCTAATGTTTTACGTTCGTGACTGAAGACAGTAAACGAAATGTTAACATCTCGCGATGTATGTCTTCCATCGCTATTGGTGAACTGGATCAAGGGAACTCAGTGTTTTGAATCTCAATAATCCGAAACATTTTTTCCAGAACTATGGAATCAATTTTTCCCATCTATTTGGCTTATACCGGTTTTCCAGTGGCATCGACTGTTCATGAGTAATCAGTGACAACACTTGTTTGTAAAACATTCGACAGGTTGTCATGAATGCGCTGACGACCTTTCTTACAAATGTTAAGTTATAGCGGGTACTCATTGATCGTGTGCCAACTGACCAAAACGAGGAGCTGTCTTCGTTCGAGAAATCTGCTGGTTTTATAGAAGCCACTGTTAACCTTCGGTTGAGTGAGCAATAAATTTACACTTTCATGAGTCTCATGCAATTCTACCCACCGTATTCTTGCCTGTAAAACGTCATCATTAACAAATAACTTGTAAACGTCATGGGTGAATTGATTATCTCTCGTGGCTCTTTCAACTCTAGGTGTTGCGCCACACATATATTTCCAGATGTTCTACCGGCAGACATACGATAAACCAGTAACCGCAGTTTCCTACAGGGACACACCTGTAAATCCTTCGTTTGTGCAAGATTTCTTATATTGTTAATATCCAGGAGTCTCAGTGTGAATTACGAAGATGCCGTCTGTTCACCGGTTTGTATGTTTGTTTTCAGACCCAAGTGGAAAGTATTCGGTGGGATTCGGCCACTGACATCACAGAGCCAGCAAGTTAGCGCTCTACCGAAATGATGAATTGCACAACGTGCATTCAAGTAAATAGCAATGTGATGTTATCTTACCAATTCGCAGAAGGGGATGAAACTAATCTTTAACCAAGATTGTTAATCTGGTCACTCCAGTCGATATCCGGCCAGCTGAACATTATTCGCACAAGTTTGCGTTTGAGGATTTGGGTATGGTCACTCAGTCTTGCCTATTGTGAGGTTGGTGGCATTGTGGTTGACGCGCATCTCTCACAATCAGCAGGATCGGACTACAATTTCAGGTTCGGAAGGGAGAAGGTGCACAACTGATTGGTTGCAATAACATCGAAATTCCAGCCTAGTGTATCCTTCCTAATTCGGCTACCTGAAACCTTACCTAAATGCAGAAGCCATAGTTAAACTTGGACGGTGTGTAATTTGCAACGCCCCACATGCGTTTTGTACTTTATCCGGCCCCGTAGAAGATTTAAGCTGAAAGCACGTTTTTGCCTAGTTAGTCAAAATGATCACCACAGTCATTTTTGGTTTAAACATTTTCAGACACTTTAACCCACAAGGAGTAGATCGTAGGCCACTGAAATTCACAAGTGCATGCAAAACTCACAGCACAAGATGTCATCAAGAATGAAACCACTTCGAAGACAATTGCAAAAACTGATCAAACTGACTGAGTGGTTGTGTCAACTTAAACATTGCATTCAATCTCGGATGTGCCCAACTTTAAAAGTCACACGGACACATTAGTGCTATGTTCTAACTAGTGTAAAATTCATGATCTGGTGACTCACGTGTTTACTTCCTGGTGGATAAAAACAGTGTAAAGTCATTACCACATCTCGTTCAGACCACATGTTTGCACTCGTGGCTTGTTAACTGTCAACTTGATGCAACCACTACATGTACACATTCCACAGTAAAGGTTGTTTGGACTTAACTTGTTCAGTTATAATGAGAAGAGAAGTATACATTTTAATCTAATAAATTACCCTTAAACTTTGAGACAGGCATTTCTGAATGTTAAATATTCGGTTGTGCAGAAAGTAAATCTGGACAATTTACACGAGTGAGTACATATTTGAGATTAGCATTCAAATTTTATGTTCGAAGCAGTTGTCTAACTTGAATAGCTAGCTGAAGAAACCATCGGAATACAGAATTCTGCCGAGACAAGACTCTTTGTGGCATGTGAAGTCCGGTTTAGGATAATTTGGAGTCAGTTGGTGACAGCGAGCAAGTTGTTTTCTCTTACCATTTAGATCGGTAGCAGCTTTCAGGTTTAGTACGGGCATAGAGCAATTGCATTGTGGCTAGAAGTTGGCTATCACTACGAATTCGGTTATCAAGGTAACAACTTCATGGTGTACATGTTTGCCCACATGCAAGCGCACTCATTAGCCTACTACGTTTGTATCGGTTACTATCTACTTTACTGATATCAGACAGAATGTTCAACCCAGTTCCAGAAGTCTGATATTTGACTTGTCTGTCTAAACTGCTAAGTATGCTAGTCTCTAACACGTGCGAGTAGTTAGAATAATCATGAATAGCAATACACAAACTTCATGCTACTCATTGGTGATGTCACTTATCTGCTGCATACTTGGGGTCCGCAACAGTGAAGATTCTCGTGATGTGCTCTTATCAGCAGGTGTTATCCGACTTTCAGATGCCGAATACTATTGGATCGTGGCTGTGACGATACGTACGAGTAATTTGTTGACTGCCCAGTCGCAGTCTGCAAAACATAACTTCTTCGAAATCCACCTGATTATACAACAACAGACCATAAATTGCGAAATTCATCTCGTCTTCCGCTTTTTGATTTCACGAACTGACATTCGGTAAACAGAATGAACTAAAACTGGAACACCTGCATATCTTAAGGAATCGGATATGCCTTCGCACGGATAGCAATATACTTCGTTGGTCTCAATATGCAGGTCTGAAGCTGGCCAACACAATGTTAAACTCGCACCCCTTTACTCGTCAGAGTTTACCAATTAGGGTCATAAGTTTGATATTGTCAAAATAGATTGCGTAATGTAGCGTACCCAACATGACCTAGTGAATCCCGCTTTACATATAGTTTTTAAACCTTGGTTTTCACCCGTCATGTGATTCTCTGGTGTAACAGTGTGCCAAAAACGTGATCTGCAATGTCGTCAGCTTCAAGACGATGCCACAGCAGGTTTAGCTAATCATTTGATTTTAAGGTGATGTGAAATCCCAAACGTGGGATCATCGTTTAGAGTTGACAGGATAGTTGTCCTTTCAGGACGATCGAGTGAAAGTGGCCGAATGTCCAGACATAGGAATTCAGTAGTATCTAGTATGAGTTCAGCGGCACGACGGTCAGCACGGTCGTTCCATGAAAGTATTGTCAGAGTTCAACTCTGACATGACAAGGTTATACACACGTGTAAATCTCTAACAACAGCAGGTTTAGTGTCTCTGTTCAAAAAGAGTTGACTAGATGTCTAGCTGAATGTAAGCGTTTCAATCACTTGTGCGGTGGTAGTTTTATACTGATCAACTATCCAACACTCATCACTGACTTCCAACCGTTTGTGTTACTACAAAATCTGTGAATATCCACGGTTATGTTCATTGTATCAGGGCAACTGTAAACCTGCTTGATCGGGTAGAACGAGAATAAATACTGAGGGTCTACCCATATCAAAAACAATACACAACCTAAAGGCAAGTAGTGTCTGTGTACAGACATTGACCCAATACGACTTACATCTTGTGACGCTGTGGCGCAACCGATTGAATCTGGTGGTTCAAAACGCAATAAGTCGGCGCTCCTTTAAGATGAATATCGCTCACACTTGATCGAAGTTCATCGTCCCAACAACAAGCAAGGTGTTGCGGAAGGACAAGATTAACACTTGGTATGTTCACACTTTTGAACATAAGGGGATGGCGTGATAGACAACGTGAAGACATCCCAACTGATGATCGGGGGTTAGAGCCCCTGTAATCCGAAATTTATTTTCAGTGATACTGTCCAGAACCAACCGTTTTCACAAACGTCCATAGTTGCATTGTTTGTAGCGCCAATACGTGCGTGGTACATTGAAACCAAAGAAATACGAATTGTTTGGTCGATGTCATACGACTGTGTACGGTTTGGTGCTAAAAATGGTTTGATAGCCTTATCTGATTAGCTGGTCAGTTATCAGATAGTGCCTTATAGGGTACTTACCTCACTCCTCCTGAAAAAAGAGATTACCTCACATAAGACATGTTAGTGGACCTCGCCAACAAGGTATGAAGTAATCGGTCCAAACTGTGGTTAGACGAACAAACGTCCAATGAGTGTTCGATCAATTTTTGTCAAAGATTTGGAGCAGAAAGTTGTCTTGGCATGTCCCCTTTTTACTGGTCACATAAGCATATAGGAGGCTCGATTTATAGGTTGACTTGGAAGATACCCAAGTTGATCTTCCATATTACCAAACTTACCAAACCACTTGTCTGTAGTATAAATTTAGTGCTCGTCAGTGTTTTTGGTGGATTCCACTGCGAACCGACTGGGCAGTCCCAATTGAGCAGTCAATCGGCTGGATCGTTTGGTATATTCTATGCGAAAGTGAATTTGGCGGATAACTAGGTGCAGAGGTGAAATTTCTGAGCTTCCAGTGTGATTTCGTAGCTCAGCTAGTCGATCATTCGCCGTGTCTGGACATGCTTTCACTGCCTCTGGTTCGAATCCAGCCAAAGCTCAGATTTTTCGTAATTGGGTCTCTTTTAAATCATCAAATCCGTCAAACTACTTATCAGTAATGTAGGATAACTAATCGAATGTTGTTGTAGATAGGTACGATAAGACGGCGCGTCAGCTGGCTACGTACGCACAGAAATCCCCGCTGGCTGGGTGACAAAGTAGTCAACGCTGTTCTCCACAAATTGGGGATGATGATACCCCTTCTCTCATAGACCCGCATGGTGGGCAAATGTCGTCACCACGGTGTTTCGTTTACCATACTGGATCACAGTGCTCTTCTGTTCAGAAAATTTCCTTAGCAAAGAGAATTGTGCACAAAAGACATGATTCTTACTGTGTCGTTACGTCACTGAATGAACCCCTGTCAAAACTCAAACAAAGAACAGTCATCCAACCCCTTTGTTTGCGTCTACTGGTTTCAAAGATCTTCAATTTGAATGTTATGACTTAAGGGATTAGGCAGACTGGTACGAGTGAAAACAAGGGGTTAGTTCAGCTAAAGTAAACATGAGAGAAATGACCACTATCAAAGCAATTGCAGCGTCAGAACCAACTGCTTCAGCTTCCGAAGATTCTCACTTAAATCGCCAACTTGTCCTCAGATGGGTTGTTACCATTTCATATTAAAGACGTGTCTTTAGGTCTGAAGTCTGCCCTGTCATTCTCACTATGATTCATCGGCCTCGATAAACTGTTTTCAAGTGCAATAGACGTCTTGCTAATTCCGTCGTGACCAAATCGGATCGGTAGCGCAGTGGTCAAGGCGGTGGCCTCACAACCACGTAGACGGAAATTTCATTTAATCCAGGCAAGAAAGTTCACCATTGAACTGGTATTTCCAAAGCATGCTAAAGCCTAGCGCACCCCTTAGAAACAGATCGGAATGGGAATCTGTCCGACGGTGACTGCTGCAAGCAAATCAGTTCATCTAAACCCGTACTGATTGCTAAGATAGTCGAAATTCAATGTGAAGCTGGTGCATGCGTGTACGACAGATTGTTGTTTCTTGAAAACATAGTTGCGCTTTCAAATTCACGGTGCTTTCATGAGTTTCGAAGTTATGATTGCAAGCTGTTTGTGTCATACTTGAAACAGAGCATAGGATTACATATCCAGCTGGTCGTATTCCTCAAAAAAGACACTTCCAACGTCAATTATGGATGTTCTTTCCAACAGAAAGCCATATGTTTCGACAGAGTAGCCAATCCTGAGATGCGTCATATATCGACTGCGAATAACATAAGCGAATTGACAATGATATGAATGAGCACGAGAGGCGAGAAAGGCTACGTGGACATTTACAGCAAGCATAATCAGATAATCGGTCAAACTGATGTGTGTGCGTTCAGTTTCGCTATCTCGTGCAATAGCAGAGGTGTTAACAAATATCCCAAGTAATCGTTTGATTTTGTGCCAAAGTGAAATCGACGGATAAATTGTTGGAAACTTTGAACCGTAACGGGATGCCATCTTAGTCGAATCTAAATCCGACTAGCTCCACTGCATTTCGTATGAAACAAGAATGAAACTGGTCAATATGTAACACTGAGTTGAGGGTGAGTATACTTAGACGAGATCGACAGTTCGCCTTTAAACTTCTAATATCCAACCGGTGCGAACTCAGACGATGAACGGAATTCAGCAGAAGGACCAATGAGAATTGGTGACGATGCACAGTATTCTCTTTTTGAGGGACTAAAACGAGATCGATTCAACGCGGTCACATCTGGCACTTGTCTCCGAGAAGAAGAAGAGTACAACACGGCTAACTTACTGACTAATATGAAATTTTGAAAAAAGTTCGTTATGACTGTTTATATGATGTATTTTTTGCTTGAAGTCACACAAATGACACTACGTTCTGTGCTCTGTCTCTAACGGGTTCACTGTGTTGTTGGTAGTAGGTAGGCGCAACTCCACTCTCTCTCTCTCTCTCTTTCGGACTGGAATCGTTAGACATGTGTATTTCAGCGTAAGTGAGTGAACTCTTCAAGAGTCACCCATAGGATGTGTTCGTTTCCCGTCTTTTAATTATTTAACATCTGTCTTACCGACAAAAAACTAGTAAGCAAGCTCTCTTGATGTCTGGTCTACTGTAAGGTAGGATACTCCGGTTGGCGTTTTGACACCTTAACTGTTCTATGTGTCAGCAGTGTAACGGTAGCCGAACCCGGTGAACCGTTCCATCAAACATAAAGCAAAGTCAGATGCAGTTGACAACCGCACAAAGACATGACGTCAGTACAGTGATGTGCACCGAATGGTGTGGCCAAACACAACAAACAACAACGAGCAACTAAACGGAACGTAAACAACGGCCAGGAAATCAAGCTGAATTATTTAGTCAGAAATCAACATCACGAACGGTGGACAGACAGAACGTCGTTGAATCGGACCAAACAAGCAAACCGCTGGGGAAAATGGACACATTGAATGGTCAACAATTTTAAGTATTCATTATAGACATACCCATCATTTCCACTGGAATAGATTTTGATCAGAGCCCAATCCTTGTTTTAATTTCGTGAAATGACCGCCCAACCAGCACTGGTACACCCCATTGATCCACTATCTTCTAGGTTGAGTGACTAGGCTAATGAGGGGTTCGATTCACGTAGTTGATGCAATCAGCGTTCAATATGTTTGATTTTGCGGGAGTACGGTGTAGAAGTTACCTACGGCTTCTCAGACAGGAATTACAACCTACTTCGAGTAAAAATGGTTAAACCGCAACAAATCTGCAGGTAGATTACTGATTCAAATAAGCCTACAGTCTACCAGTTATTCGTGGGTTGAAATGTACTGTTGAAATTGATACCATTTGTTTGCGTGACACTGTTGATCTGGTGATATTCATGAAGTGCAACATCATGGACTGTCCACAAAATAGCCTGTTCAGCTGTCTGACGTAGGTTCCAACCCAGATTTAAGGACAGAAAAATTATGATAGTAGACAGTGTTATCACACTAGGCAGGAATCCGAAATGAGGAGAGAACCGTGGTCCATGGGTCGGTTCTGAAGAATGGTCTCACCGGAATCCTAAACGACCACTTACATCCCTCACGTTACATCAGCGGAATTCAACAAAATAAACTCAACGTTATAGGGATTGCTTTGGTAATCCCGTAGAGGTCCGGTAAGGCTCCTCTCGTTTTGGTTAACCGAGGTTAGTTCTCCACAACAGTGGTTCATGACGAAACCTTCGAGGTGATTGATGTGGCAATTCGGGAAACTGTTCTCCACTCTAACTGTCAATTTGTAAAGAGTTCAAATCACATAGTATGGAGGCTACATAATTTGCACAACACTTGCATTTCAGTTATGTCTTTCTACGCAGCGTGTTCATAAAATAGTCAAGGCTGCAAAAGGCAGATTTTGGTCATTGCATCGAATTCGAGAAATATTGAGCTAGAACGGACATCCAGAAAGAGCATAAAATCGAAAGATTGCCAAATATTGACGGAAACAGTGGAAAAAAAGTCGATTTTTTCACATTAGAATTTAAAAGCGACGGTGACAATGAACTGGTCAGTCGTAGTGTGACTAATGCATTGGTCAAGACTTATTTCATTTAAGGGCCGACTGGTACTGGTGTCATATTTTGAAGATGGCTTATCAAGGAATTTCTACGTCATCCGGTGCGTATTCCCTCACCTGTTGTTGTCAAGCCGGCTAAGTTGGAAAAACCACTCGGCAACTACCAGGCGGGATCAATGAGCACCTTGCGAAATGGCTATGTAACGGTGTGAAGAAACCCATCTCAAGTGATGTCGGATCGCATCTGATCGACAAAGGTCATCAAATCACAGCCAACAGGGCCTTTAGAATTATTTACAATGTACCCCGCCAATTCCTGAATTGTCAGGACGAGACTGCTACCAGTGACAGAGGCGATCGTTATTGGACTTTACAATCCTCATCTGTGTATACCAGAAAAGTTTGTACTGACTCCGCACCTTCCGTGACTAGCTATGCGTCAACCTTCTGAGTCCCGTTTAACAACTGACTTGATTAGATCACACCGGTCGTGTCTCATGTAAGCACGACACACATACGTTTGGCGACATCCAGTTCGGATTAGCCTGCCACAATGACCGAAGCCAAAGAACTCCCGCACGAAATCATCAACACAGGTGGCCTGCGTTGCATCACTTGCGGTTCCATTCACACACCACGTGTCCAATGCGAACCTAAAGAAATAAGCCTGATAGGGATGTGGAGTGAGGCCTTTATTTCCAGCCGGCCAACTGATTGGCTAGCATGAAAAGGAAACCTTTACTTCTCGGAGAATAGACAAACAGAGAGACTCCATTGGTGAGATTCAAGCTGGGAAAGAAAACATTTAAAACACAAGACAAGAAGCACTCCATTTTGGGAGTACACGCTAGTACACCCAAGAAAGAGTATGGAGGAAAATCGAAATAAAGGGTTGAACTGGGAGAAAACCAACAGAACATTCACCATTCAGTAAAACAACGAAGCTGAAGGAAGGGAATGTTAGAAAGCCACCGATATCCAAGTTTCTGATAAAGGGAGCGAGTGCGTCTCAAACGACGGTAATCGCTGGTTGATGTGAACAAGTAAAACTGGGTATGGATGACACAACCCACTTGACCCTGAGATACTCGTTGTCTGTTGGTCGACGGTGTACCATGAGTATACTGATGACCGACTAATCCCAAACGGCCAACGCATTCGTGGCCGTACACATCGCAACGCCATATAGTCGAGTCACCGCGACCTTTGGCGCCGATGGTTACCTTATGCACAGCTCACTTCTGTTCACGGTCCCGCGATCGCTGCTCACTGAGCTTGCGGAAGTCTGTCAGGATCCGATTGTTTCAGACCATTCGTTATACCACTAACTCGTCCTAACATATGAAACCGGCGTTACAAGGTGAATGACTTACTTGGACAACATCATGGTATCTCCGCTTGTGACCATCGGGACCCCGCTCAACTGATTTCAGTTGTCCATACAGTAGCTCATTTGGAATACGGTCGTCACCGCCCACCCCACGGACGCGACTTAGTCAACGAAGCTGATTGGGCATCAGTATGGCATCCATTCCGTCCGTATCCGCTCGTCGCAGTACCCAGTGTTCAGAACCATGTCCAACCACCGAATACTCAAGACGCACGTCGAACACTGTAAATGGAAACGGCTCAGATAGGGCACGTTCTGCTGACACAATGTCTTAGTTTCCCTGATGTACAGCAGTATAAACAGCACAATTGAGCGGTAGACACAGAGATTAGTGGCCGTGTTCACGCTGTGGTTCTTCCACACGCGCCTTCCAAAACATCCGAATACAACACTAGCCTTCACTACGAGAGTTCGCAACACACAGTCCACGGCCAAATCTGTGGACAGTTCGCTACCCATGTGGCAGAAGTCTACGCAGCTGTCAACAACATCCCCATTGATGATAATATCAGGCGCAGGTGCAGGAACAATATATCTGTCCGGAGAAGGCTGAAAGTAGGAAAATGTCTTACTTGTGTTGATGTTCAATCCAAACTCGGATTCCACCGTGGCGAAACTCTTGGCCAGTCGCTATAGATCGTCTCCACTCTGTGCGAACAACGCGCTGTCATATGCGGACTGACACATGCTCATGGCTGAGGTATGTAAGCGGGTTGGGGTGACGAAACGTAAAACATTCGGCAGACGCCCAGCTGTCGGTCAGTACTCAACCTTAACGCCGTGCTCCACCGAGTCCTGAAAACCAAATGTAAGCATAAGTGTCAAATATAAACTAAGTGGGGCCGGCGCTAGCACACAAACCTGCTTCACGCAAGTTACAATGTCCACATCCTCACAATTCGATCCACACAATTGCACCTTCGACTTCCTGACTAAATGCAACATTCTAATCATAAAGACCAATTTACCTGGACTTCCAAGTTTACCAAGCACTTCGTAGCTCACGGGATCACACGCCTTGGTGAACTCCACAAAGAGTACGTACAGGGGCTGGTTACGCTCCCAACACTTCTTCTGAAGCTGTTGAGCAACAGACACCAGGTCAGTTGTACTGCCACTCGCACGGAATCCACACTGTTCTTCGTAAACATTGGCCTGCAAAACGTTCACATTCGGCCGGTTCAGAATGAGACTTATAAGTACCTTGCCTGTACAGCTTAACAGACTGATGCGCCGATGGCTGTCTAAGCATTGCTTACCATTCTTACCTTATAACAAAAACACTATCAGGGCATCCTTGAAATGTCGCGGTATTTCTTCCCGCTCCCAGATGGAGTGAGCCAGCGGGAGCAGAGCGCGTTCTGGCGCTGGTCCGCCATTCTTCGGAATTTCACCTGGTAATCCATCCTCGCCTACAATTTTGCCGTTGCGCAGTTGTCTGATCGCTCTTTGCACCTACGGTAAATCCGGAACGATCGCAAGTGAAGATTTTATGGCCTGTTGCAATAGGTTGTTAACGGTCACCTAGCCAATAGTAGCAGGACAGTTTGACAGGCTACAAAATGTTAGCACCACACTCTCATAACGTCCTCTGTCTAGGTGCACGAATAGCCAGTGTTCACGTCAACCAGTGTTTCACTGGACTGGGCAGATGGACCGAAAATCCCCTAAGTAAATCGTGAGACTCCTTGTGTTATCCCTGATCGGTGTAGCCCTGCGACCGCTCATCTTGCCTCCTTCATCATTCGTCTTTGATTCCGCGAACACTTTGGAATATCGCTTTCTTGTCTTTGACGTTCGGATTCATTGTGAAAGCTACAAGCGCCCCATTCTTCTCTTGTAACAAATTGGGTATAACTGTGTTGTTGTCGCTGAACCATTCCGGGCGTTTTCGACGTTCGACATCGGCCTTCTCGGTGGCTGCTACTCTGGTCTTGTCCTTGAAGTGTTGTCACATATCCTCAGAAATAGTGGATACAAGAGCACCTTGCAAACGAGCAGCAGCAGCAGCAGCCCGCTGAAAAGCAGCCCTTGCCCCAGAGTCCTTCCACCGTTTGACATCCTATTTCTGCCGTCGTCCGGATTATCTGCAATAAACAAGCCTGCATACAGGGATAAACAGTTTGGTCCTGGCCAGCCTCTACTCGATGCTACAGTCAACGGCACACATCATTCGTGTGGTACGCAATTCACGAACGTAGCGCTGACTCACAACTACATGATCAAGCAAACGATGGGGACCGCTTCGTGGGTGATTCCGCGTCGTGATGCCGCGCGCATCCATCTTGACGCGGGTTTTCGTTATAGCCAGATCGTGAGTAGCACACAGGTGGAGCAGACGATCATCGTTCTAGTTCACTGGACGAATGCTGGAGAACTCTCGACCAAGCTACCGAGTGGCGCTTGACTCTAGCGTTCAAGTCACCCAGAACAAATAGTCGGTCACTCATCGGTGCCGACCGGATTGTGGCGGACAGCCGATCATAGAACTAGCCCTCTGTATCATAAGTGTGACACACAGTTAGACCATAAATAGTAACAAGTTTGGTACGTTTATATCAACCGAGACACTGGTGCATGGACACTACTGGAGGACTAGTGCCGTGTGGTTCGCTTGTCATCAAAGCATGGATGCCATAACCGTCTGCGAAACAGACACCATGCTCCCGTCCACCGTCCGCCGGGTAACCCATCCAGTGGAAGGTTTACCCAACACCTGCTTTTCAAAGTTAACCTTGATCTGAAAGCCTTGTCTCATTCAAGACTGCTACGTCCATGCCATAGCGACCAGTGTGGTTCACCATTCCGGCAGTTTTGTAATTTTGCAACGATCCATTAACGTGCCCACAATCTATGTCCAATGGAAGGCGCCTTACGTTCCCGGGTGTGTCTCAGCTTGGTCGTCGTGTTACTAGGACTTCAGTGGATAGTGTCGCCTCTGGAATTCTTACTGGTGGGATCATTCGAGGTGGGGGTGGGGAGGGATTTGGCAGTAGCATGTTTTCTTCTATCCGCCCTGCCGCAAACAGCAGATAGGGAGACCCAGATTATTTTGTGCGACGGCCGATACAACCTGTTATTTCATTTGTGTTGCCAGGATGCCCAAACCTAGACAAGAGAGCAATTAGGACTCTCAACCATAGTTTATGTTTTAAAAGCTTGTACCGCAAGGTAGCGGGTGACAAACACCTGAACACGCACAATGGCAACAACATCGATCATGAGAAACCACCAAATTGCACTCACTTCACACAGGTTCAATAGCCCTGCATCTGGAATGTCAACACATTAACAAGTCGCAACAGTGAAACCAGACCAGAGAATAAGTAACACCAAGCCGAACCAAACCTTTTGACCAATCAGACAATCGGCCGTGGTAAGGATATACACTACTGACGAGCTCTAATCAGAGCGAAACTCGAGTCTTGTGCTCCCTTTCGAAAGAGGCCAGCTTCAAAGTATACCTGAATGCGAAGGCTGCGACCAAATGTGAGTGATGTTCAACTTGAAAATAAATCAAATTCCCGACTACTCATCAGAAATATGACATGGTTGAACAAACAAGGACCGACGTCCCGATCAGCACATCCTGCCCGATCCAAACAGCACACGAGCCTAACTATCATACCAAAGAGGCAGTAAATGCCAGTGTGGTGAGGACAGACGGTCGCACCATACTACTTACACCACTATTCAGTAGCAGCGTGGATCGAAATGATTGCGGGATAAATACGGGAGAGATACGGGAAGGATCATTAGTAAGCAGCATCACGTGCAATGGCTTTCGCCGCATGAGGGAACTGAGACTTGGTGTCCAAAGCGACTGGAGCATCCTCGGACGACCGTGGCATGCAAATGAGTGTTTCTGTTCGTAGCCCCGTTGAGACGCATAAGTCGTGTGTTGATTTCTCCAAATGAACTCCTGTGCCGCCCCACCTTCTGGATTCACAACACCAGGTGACATGCACACAAACAAACGAGCCCGCCACCATCCGGTTAGACAGTCATCCACTAGTTCCATGCCCGTTACCATTTTGTGTAACTATATTTCAATTCTGCGTATGAATCCAAGAAATTTATTGTAACTATGTGTCTGAGGAAAATAACCGTAAACAGTCATTTGTGACCTTGGCTTTTGTTTTGCATTTTGCTTCATTTATTGTGTTCGCAAGACGGAAGGTCACAACAGGAATAAAAACGTGTTCAACTTTGTGCAAATGTTCCGCAGATGATTTTCACCTGTTTGCCGAAGTTAAACATCAGCCCAGGATGAATGATAGGACAAGAGTGGTCTGGTAACACAACCATCAACTTGGGCAACCGCGAGTCATAACAATTCATCCAATTGCTTTGTGTTGACGTGTGTTAACTTCATCTGGCCGGTCTGGTGGGGTAAACTACTTAATATGGCAGCGGCTTTTATGTAAACCTGCCCGTGCAGATTGAGAGGAAACCTCTCACGTCGGTGGGCGGACCATTTAGGTGATCCGATGCCACCCTCCAGAGGCTCTACGGGCTCGGGTTAAAATCGTCCCATTGTTCAGGTGACCCTTCTCAGTCTGAAAATCTCCAAACAAGTGCAACTGTGCAAACTTAGTGAATGACAAACAACAGTTACTCATTTTAAAGACAGCCGATAATGAAGCGTGAGTATATTTATCAGTGATGTCTAAAGAGATATCTGGTGGAGAAGACTTTGAGCAGAGCTAACAACTCTCAAGCGTAGATGGGAGAATATGTGTTCAAAAATTAAATATGAAGAAACATGCGCAAAAATATGGTTAGCATAAATGACTTCAGGCTTCAAAATGACTTGAATAAATGATTGGAAGGTGAGAAGCAAAACCCTGCTGTTGCTATGACAGGGGAGTGGAAGAAACAGTTTGTATATAGGAAGCTGTTATGTTCACTACCAGTACGTTCATTGTAAACAACGGCCAGTGAGTAGCGCACACACAGATATACGACTATACAGCCAATCATTCGGTAGCTTTTGGATACTTGGGCCTAATCACGCGTTAAACAAATGATCTGTGAATGTACGGTCATTCTAGAACCTCATGCCCAGTCTCAACAGCGTCCGATGTTCATTCATGAATCAACCTCCATGCATTCCTATACATCTGAAATAACTTTACAAACGCACTTGAGAAAACCAGGCCAATACAATGTACCTATAATGGCTGGCTAAATCGAGGCAGTTTCACATAAAATACCGTCTATTGTTTCAATGTCTTCCAGTAACCTGTATGAGGGTACTGCGTAAAAGCTTATCATTTCTCACTTAACACCAAAACCACAAATTGAATATGGTTGTAGGTTGGACAAAAGTATATAAATGTACGTTCGTTTAAACATGTGGTACCTTGCCAAAATACCTTTAGTATCATTGGTAACAGATTTGTACCCAGAGTGTTCTGTGGTCACGGTCGATACGCCTACATTTGACACATAGACAGCACTATAAAACTGGCCAAATTCCTAAAATTATTTGTTCGTCCTTAATGCAGCGGATTTCCTCGTTTACTGTTAGTCTTAAATCAATGATTTTATCAGAATGTCCGACAGGTGTGTATAAGAGGTGAGTTTTTTTTCTACCAATACAACTGTGGAAAACATTTTTATCGTTTTGTGCGTTTCGGTGTAAGTGCATGAGTGATTAGTTGTGTGTATGTGTGTGTGTATAGCCACCCGACGGGGTTACTCACAAGGGTTAGGTGATGTCTTTGTGTACGACGAAAGTCCGTTCTTGACAAGACTAGATGCGGTTGAAGGATAGCTGATATCTAGCGCAGAAGGTGATATGTTATTTGACAACATGGGTTTCTGTTTGACAATCTGCGAAGATAGTCGAACGAAAGGGATGTTTTAAAATGTTTTCATCTGGTTCGACCACACACATAATACCTGATTGTGTCTACCCAAATTTGTTAGATAAATTCGTTGTTTGTATGCACTTATAACAGACTTACTTATATGATGCCTCGAATCGGTTAAGTGGGACACGAAACGGATGCCTGCACACAAACACGATCAGTCTCTCATGTGGTTGCCAATTGGCTGTTCTTCAACAACGCTTCAACGGTACAATCGATATGGCCTGGACAGGCACTTTATTTACCGAAGTGTGTTATGTATGATAAAGAATCATACATAGTTCAGTCGGTCTAACGGTCATTGATGGCCACTAATTATTTTCATGTATATGATGTGCTGAAAACTTGCTTCTACGAATGTGAGTTCTGAATTAAAGCATCATGGCATCATTTGCGAATTTGTAATGGACCCCAGGGGACGAAACTATATGTTTTTACATGTCTGTTTCCATTTTAGGCACAAGATTTCCCATTATACGCTAAAGCAAATCACTTTGGTGCAGTAGGTTTTCCACGTTAGATTGAGAAAGAAGCCTGTGTTATCACCCAGTATCACTCAGTAAACGGTGCCCTAGCAACTCAGTCTAATGTTTGGTTGACCTCACTTGGACTTGGCATCTGAACTCAACAATAATCAACAGGACGGTCCACTCCATATCGATCTCTGATTCCCTCCGAATCTTGCTTCTGTGTCCTTCGCGAGGCTGAGCCTCATAACTGATGCAATCCACATGTAGCCACTTGTAAGCAGTATTGCACTTGACTCTGTTCAGGAGGGCAGCCGTGCACCAGTCATCACTTCTTTCAAATGCTTCGATAATACGTCTGCGTGTTTCAGGTCTGATGCGAGTGTACGTGCGTCTGCCAGCCATGTATGCGGAAGAACTGGTGAAAATGTTCTCACAAACAGGTTCACTCTCACATTACAGCTCGGGGTCTACCACGACCTTGAAGCTCACTCCTATTAGACGTGAGATTCACAGGCACCCCTAACCACTCACAACCCTTTACCTATCGAAGGAACCAATAAGGTCCGCGGTTTGATCAATTAGTAGGAACAGGGTCAGATGATCTGTGCTCCACTTTGACCGCTAACCCCGTTCTCATTAAGCAAATCCGTTGACACCCCTCGAATAACCCAAACCACTTCCTTTACCAAAGTAGCCAATGCGAAGCACTCTAATTAAGATTGGTCGTCCCTTACGGTTAGTTGGGCCAGTCGCGTTCTTGCCGTCACGTCCAAGAATCTAATGTGGAAATTCTAATGCACCAAAGTGATTTGCTTTAGCACGTAATGGAAAATCTTGTGCCTAAAATGTAAACTGATCAATAAAAACGTGTAGTTTCGCTATGAGTATATCTGCGAGCAACGGACCTAACGGAGAGCCCGTTTCTACACCAACACATTGCCTATAAGATATTTCATTGAGTTGAAACTGAACGTATGAAGTGCAGAATAATAACAGCTCTTTTAATTTCCTGATGCGAATGCCAACGTTGAGTTTTCTATTCTAAACGTAAGCGCACGGATATTCATTAGATTTTCCTAATCGCACGTTTGTGAATAACGAGGTTACGTCTAAGGCAAACGTTTTGTGATTCACGATATTGAATGAATCAACCGCGTCGACGAAACCAAAAGTATTCTTTAAACCGAATGGGGTCAGTTGTGATGTGATTGGTTCCAGTAACACCACCAGCTATCGAGCTAAAGCATGATACGGAGAATTGTACATGTCGAAAATCGGTCTTAAGGGCACTCTATCTATGTAAAATTCAGGGAGACCACCATCGGTCTGAGGCGTCCAAATGTGCGTGTGTCAGTCAAATCTGATTGCTCCATATCACGGAGGAATTAAAGCCATCGCTTGGGAGAATCACATCAGTTAGGTTTGACCTAGTGCTCAGTATAAAATGAGCACTCGAACGGTTTTTCAGCATCGGTTGTTCCGTACATGAGCACAACACAGTCATGTCGCTGTCATTTGAATTATCGTCTCGGACTGGTAGCTTTGACAGGATTTGCGAAGCGCAACTGGCCTGACTGATGAGAAGACAAACGAGGGTTAGCCGACATTAAAGTTAGGTGAATGGTGTCGAAAAGATTCACGATAGCCACTGGTATCACCAATCATGGTACAAAAACAGTCTGTAAGCAAAAACGAGGCGATCTTTCATGTGCCTGAGATATCTCGGCTCTAGAAGAGCAACAGTGTTCGATGTTTAGGCAATAGTTTGGTGCCACACACTCAATGGGTCGACGTATTAGTATGGATACTCTTCACGAACCACAAAAGTCTATCAAGACTACGAAAAATTCAAGGCGAAGGTTAGCAAGCTTTGCACTTCACCTACGTGAGTACGAATTCATAGTCAACAAGGTTTGGAAAAAATACAACCAGACAAACGTCCACTTATCCCGAACCATCGAAGAGACTAAATTTCCAGGACTTTTTCCTTCCTTAAACGATTTAAACCAAGAAAACAGAATACTACTGTGGCCAAAAAGCTAAGACTTAGGACTCCAGAGGACAGTGCATTTCTTATTGATGAAGCCAACTATCCGAAGTAAAAAGGATCTGCAACCAGTTAATACTATTGTGTTTAGGTCCACAGCTCCTTCAAGTGTACTGAACGTTGGATCTGAGCTGGTTCCAATAAATCCTAGACAACTGTGACAACATTTGATGGTAACACGCCACTGGGTGGCACTTACCGGAGGTAGCAGCAGAGTGTATTTCTCCTAAAAAATATATCTAATTTTTGCATCTGCTCAGCTGGGCTTCGGTTAGGTTCGAACCAGTGGAGAAAAAAGCATGTCATAATAAAGCAGGTGTTCTACCATTTCACGCTACGATACCACGCTAATAGTTCGGAAATTTCACACTTGGACTAAGTCGCAATCCGCTTCACTCGCTTATATGGAATTCACCATATGATGCAACAGCCGGTAGGATTTCCCGAATAGTTCAAGATGGAATCTACCAACGCCACTGCTGAACATTGGAATTCTACTACTGGCAAGTGGGTCACTTCAAAAGTAACAATTCTGACAGAATGCGTATTGTTGTATAGTATGCACCTTCGTTTGTGAGTAGTATGATGTGTGTGCTCAGGATCAGAGGGAGAGGCCTCAACGCCAGGAAGATGAGAGACCAAAAATGACTATTGGAACCATGTGTATGCAGTTCATGAGACATGGAGCCAAAGCGAATGATGACGCGCTGCTGTCCAACGGGTGAGAAAACACGTCAGCCATGCGAATGTACGCGTTCGTTGTTCTGTGTTTCCACCTAACCTTTAAGGGACTTCATGTACTTATTGACTTCCCAGTTCAAGCTTCTTTTGCGATTACAACAGTAGTAGTAACAGAATCGCACTACGTTCGGGGATGAACAGCCACGTGTCATTCCACGACTGGGCATGCTGACGATGTTAGTCATTGTAGGGAGATGATCGAAATGTGCAGTATTTTGGACGGTCGAGGCCGATGTCAGACTTCTGGGTAACGTGGTTAGTAGAGTTTGTGGGAATCTTCCAGGCCACATCAGAGGTAAGAAATTGTTTACTGGGACGTATTCCTTCTCGGTTGAAGCAACCAGCGTCCCTAATCGAAAGGCCACCATACACAGTAGAGCGGCAATATCATTTTCCTTGACAAATCAGGGTGGGTCAAACGCCAAGCTTACGATCGAGTCCGTCATCGTCATCATCATCATAGACAGCAATACATCAGTGGTTCCCAGTGACGCTTAGCTCCCGCACAACCGTGAAAGAATGCAAACCCAGCACAAGAAGAGAGAAGAAGAAGAAAGAAGGGGATTGGAAGTAAAGAATTTTAAACCTGTCCCTGGATACTGAGAGGCAGCCAAACCTAAATAATGCCTTATCAGTAGCAGATAAACGGACTGTTCGACAAAAGCGGACAATGGTTAGTTAGCGGTTGATTTTACTGGGGATTATCATTACCTTTGGTGTAAGTAACACACCACGCGTCCACCAGTCTAAGAACAGACATCTTGTCATTTTACATGCTATGTGGCAAAGACACGTGTCTGTCCAGTGGATCGAGGCATTGGAATTTGGCCAAACCCGTAACTCACCTTGAAGGAATTCAAAAAAGAGAGTTACCAAGTCGAAAAAAGGACCATTTCGGTTTCGCTTCAAAAATAGGGCAAAAACGATGAACGTTTTCCAACGAATTAAAAGCCAAGCCTAAGGGATAAAAGAATATGTGGGAGGCGGAGCTTCATGATTGAAGTGTGTGCTACCTATATTCGTAGGAAAATGTACGCCGATTGATCGACTCCGATGGTGCTTACCGTGTGGAACGACAGAGACGAGCAAACGCGTGCCAAAAGTGGTCGAACTTTTGAGTCATTGTATCTGGGTGGAGTGCCCCAAGTAAAACCTGTCTTTTGCTCAACACGTTGAAGAGCTGAACCAGAAACCACAACTGGGACCCGCCAGATCAATCTGAGACGTGCACATTTACACGAGACGTTGTCACTCCGAACCGGTGGATGCGTGCGTCGCCAACTCTGTGTAGCGCCGAACGGTCGAAACATGGCAATTCATTGACTGACATTGAAGTTAGCTGCTACGAAATCGTTGCCGCAACCTTCAATGATACAAGGCGAGCAGACCATGGTAAACTGCGGAAGGCAGGTACTGAGTACACTTTCCATTTGAAAGGTTACCTAGCGGACGGTGCTCAGAAGAATATAGCCTGTTTCGAAGTTGCCGACAGTGTCAGTTGCTTGATCATAGATGAACTGCACAACGTCAAATTCCAAACCATATCTATAGACCAGCGACTCAGTCGAACAAAGTCTACCATTTCCTTAGAATTCGTGGCTCGGCTGTGTGCCACACCAAAGATGCAAAGGACCAGTTCTATGAACACCTGTATGCTATCACCTGTTGGATGCCCTTGAGTGTCAGATTGCTTGTTCTGAACGATTTTAACTTGCTGGTTGTACACTACTCAGCAGTGTGGTCATAAGTCATCTGATCCTCCGAGAAGGATAATTGCATTACTAATGAGTAGTCTGATGGGTTTGATGAGTTTTACAAGACCCAGATGTGAAAAATCAAGGCTTCGGCTGGATTCGAACGGACAGCAGAAACAGCATGCCCACACGCACCAAGTGAGTCTCATCTAAATTATCATTAGTAACACAATTTATATGCCCAACAGTGGCGTTGTTGGATTTCAGCGTGAACTGTTTGAGAAATCTTGTCAGGACAGTCGATCCGTTGGATCATTCGGTGGACTTCATTTGGAAAAGTGGAACAGGTGCGTAACCGAGTCCAAATGTGAAATTTCCGGACTCTTTGCTTGGCTTCGTATCTCACCTAGTAGAACGCTTGCCGCGTTTGGGCATGCTGTCTCTTTTGCTGGTTTGAATCCAGCCGAAGTCCTGATTTTTTACAATTGGGTCTCATCGAGAAATACGGTCGTCTGGTTCAACTCTATGCCACTCACCAGTTGGCCATCATAACCATCTGATTCCAGCTGGATGCGAGCAATACCACGACGCGCATACATCCACGAAACGGTCATTGTCATGTGCTTGTTTACGTGATCTCACGACAGCACGACATTCGGGATGGACGTGCCACGCGAGTGATGCTGGGGACTGAAAGTAGCATAGGTTGTAGACTAATCAGGACCAAACTGTTTAATCATGTTTGCATGCCTATTTATTGTGGGTAATCTGGATAGCAACTAAAACTGGATGTTATAACAGTGAAACGATAGAATTAAAAGATGACGTATCAATCTAGGGCAGTCATTCGTCTAAAAGACGCTACCTGATAATGGGTGGCAACATCCCAAGGAACAGAAGACCGCATCAACATGATCGATATCGGGTGTCTGAAATACCCAGATTGATTCGAAAAATCAAAAAAGTTATCTCTACCCTGACACCAGAAAAGATTCAAACATTTTTGTTTCCATAATAGGTTCAAACAGCTAGGACGAAAGCGCCACCTTCCGGAGTGCTCACCTTCAACTCGACGAACTAACTTGTGAAATCGGTTAATATCGGTGGATGTAGAACGGTGAGCCGACGCCAACCTACGCTGATCGCCGACAACACGAAAGCTCTTTGTTTTGTTCGAGACAATGTTCCGCCCATCCGCACAGTCCACTGAACCACTGATCGACAGAACTTTGGCGTTTAGCGCAAACAACTGCAGGACATCATGAAAGTCTGGCGAAACCACTTTAGTAGCTTGATAAACCGTCTCGCTACCACTGCTTGAGAGACTGTTAACAGCCTTTTACAACAATATAGTAGTGCTTCTCTTGCTATGGCACCGGGTTTGGCAGTGACAGAGAAGACTATTGAACAATTACGAAATAGGAAGTTTGCGGGTGCAAATGGGTTGTCAAAGGAACTCTGGAGCTTCGTGGATCACTTTTTAGGCATGCTTTGCTCCAATTGGCTCATTTCGTCTGGAAGTAGAAATCAACCTCTTAAGAGGTCAAGAATGTCCTGATCGTATCTATATTTGAAGATGCGATGCACTAACAGTTGTCAGAAAATCTTTCTGATGAACTGTGCCGGGAATACGTTAATGAGAGCCTTGCTGAACCCACTTACTGCGAACGCTTTAGAAACCATTGTTGCTTGAAAGTGGCGCGAATTTTGGGCGACATGGTGTCTGTTGCCCAACATATCCAGGAAAAGTACCGTAAACACAACCAACCACGTTATGCCCTGTTTGCGCACTTCTCTAAGGTGTTTGATTCCGGGAGTCATGGGACATTGTGGAAGATGCTTGATAAGTGTGAATGTACAAGTATATTTATCGACTTAACTAAGCCGTTGTACATGGGTGTGAAAACAAAGGTGCTTTCGTGTGGATTGATCGCTGTCGATTTGGGCATTATCAATGATGTAGGACTAGATTTTAACCCCGACTCAGTTTGTTTTATACCCGACTGCGATGCTACCAGTTGTTCCGTAGTACTCATAGTGTAGTGAGGATAGACGGTCGCACCATACTACTTACACCACTATTCAGCAACAACATGGAGCGAAATGATCGCGAGACAAATACGGGAAAGATACGGAAATGATCACTGGAAGGCAGCGTCGCATGGAATGGCTTTCTCCACATAATGGAACTGAGACTTGGTGTCCAAAGCGACCGGAACATCCTCAAATCAGTAGGGTCGAACACGTCATCGATCAATGAAAATCGGCGCACCAGCTTACTCAATAGGTTCGAATGTACATTACGAATACGGCTCTTTCGTGCACCACAAAAGCTTCCGACTAAAGTCCCGCCTTTATTTTGGTCTCGTTGAGGGTACTATATAAATGGAATCTCAACCTAAGATTGGCATGGCAACATGAATGTTGGGTTATCTGATTACTACGTACTGCCACTACGGTGGAGGCTCACGACGATCCCTCAAAAATTGGCTGTGAATGCCCGCAGTATGTTGCGTGATCGCTTCTCTTTGATTTCGTTCCCTGAATTTCGAAATTTCTATTGCGAACAGTTTTTGGCTGCTATTAACAAAACACAGTGGCCTACTATATTTCTAATTCAGTAGCAGATTTGTCATCTGTCGCCCATGTTCAGGCACATTGTCCTGAGCTTTCTTAATCGTGTGTAGTTAATTTCCTACACAACTCTTAATCTCACCAATCGGCGCCAGACCTTCCGAAAAGTATCCAAGCAGGTCGTTTCTACCTTGATTGGTGAGATGAGGGTCGTACAGTGACCTAACAACAGAGTCCCTGTATCATTTCCCTATAAGCAATGCACCGAAACAAAATGAATCTAGACGAAAACGAACGTGTCTTCATAAGTAACTAGCGTACAGATCATACTGCCTACTAATTGGTAGAGCACTTCAACGCAACCATCGGTTCCACTGCTCATAAACTGCGTTGTCTTGATTAGTACAGAAGCTGAGTCCAGAACTTACCGGTCTTTGCGACATAATTCTCTGTAATTAAGCTCGCCTTGTTGGGCTTGTTAGAACCCGGTCACATCACACATAACATTGAATACACTATACCACTTGTTTTCAGATTTGTTTGTCAAATTTGTTGCATCCTTTCTGTTCGCAACATCTATTCAGCTGTCCGGGACCTCTGTTGAAACCATGGTCCCAGATGTAGCTTGATGCTACTAACTACGCCCTCTGCCAGATGCACGTTGCCTTGCTATTTTCGTGGAAGGCCGGCTTCTCCAGTAGTAAGGTTCGGTGTCATGTGGATGAGAACCGTATAGGATGTGTATAATGACTAATTTATAAGCATTTTACCATGTACATTTGGTTGAATAAACAAAAACGCGAGGGGTAATTTAAACCGTTTGTCCTGTGCAGTCTGACTATATATTTGCTGAACGGCTCTCTTACTGTCTGTCTGTCTGTCTGTCTATCTATCTATCTGTCTGTCTATCTATCTATCTATCTATCCGTCTGATTGGACGAATGAATAGATAGACNTCTATCTATCTATCTGTCTGTCTATCTATCTATCTATCTATCCGTCTGATTGGACGAATGAATAGATAGACAGTGGCTTATCAAGCTTAGGCGCGAAGTGAACATTTGGTCAGCAATCAACCATACTGCAACGCACAGCTGCCAAAGTGCTTTTTTCTATAAAACTCCTCTCCTCATTAAAAGATCAGCAATTTGTATGTGATCTCTTCTTTTGGAATGAAGCAAAGCGAACGGATCAGGCGGATTAATCTCGGTCACACAAAGAATATGCAGAGCTTTAAACGAACAGGTAGCTAAATTGTTCACTCAGTACGTCACACCGAGGAACACTGTGATCTGTGTCATTTGGTCCAACTGCAGGTATCCTGTATAGTGCCTTCAAATCACCACCCAGTTTGCGTACTTCATCGTTATCGACTTGACCTTGCCGCGTCACACGTTTGGTCTATCTTCATATGCCTTTCTGGCTGCTACGCCTAGTGGATCCTTCAGGTATGAAGTGAACCCCAAACCTTTGTGTCATTATGACCCTAGACTATTCACTGATTACAAAAACGGGCAACCATTCAGATGCGAATAAAAACGTTGATGCGCACGATTTCTTGAACATGATTTGTGGCTATCTTTTGAATCACAAACTAAAATCACCATCACACGTTTTGGTCAACCAAGGTCGAGATACACACCTTTGCTTATTCCTATCTACACTGGTGTGTTTCATATTACTGGTCAGTCCACATTATTTCTCCTTATATGTTTCTCAACGGTTAACACTGAAGATAAACTCACTTTAAAGACTAACTGACGAACGTATTTTGCGTTCAGCATATGTATTCAACAATAGAAGCAGTACAGTTCAATGACTCAGTCGGTATGTTGACCTTGCTCAGGGATCGAAAAGTGAACTCAACGAAATACCTCTACCTGTTTTCCCATGTCTGGTATTACTGCATCTATTCACTGCCCACTCTTGCATAAAAAAGTTTATGCTCTGATATTGAGAGATCATTTATTTTAGTGGCGGGAGTTTAATCAATCAACTTCAGTACATACTGTCTGGTTACAAAGGATGTAAGTATGAACGCGCTTTAATAATACACAACCTGTTCAGACTAACTGCATTCATCGTAATGAAAAACACGGTTAGATCACTTGGTTTAAGAATTGGCCACACAGTAAACAAATGCCAAATTAATTTGTCCCCTTAATGCGATCAGAGTGAAATTCTGACAGCTCGGTTAACACTAGTCCTTGATATATTAGTACTATTTTACCGGAATCCTACTGTGGGTTCCCAGCCCAGTCATCCCAGTGTGGAGTGTGCATTTTAAAACCGAATGTAAAACGTGTGAACGAATGCTTGTTCCCTGAGATTCAATGTCTTCCAAATCAACGAACATAGGCTCATGTACTGTACGGTTCATTTTCTCATCTGTCACTGCAGTGCAACGGAAGATTTGGGCTATTTAACGGTCTTATAATTAGTGTGTTTCTGATGGTCCGTTAAATTGACTGAAGGGTTAGAGAAATCCATCAAAAATCCGTAGTAAGAAATGGTGTTTCACGCTTAGTAATTTTTATTCGCTCGTCATGTATTCCACTTAACTGAGCCCATTGAGATGGTACACAATAATACACGCACGCATGCTACTGGTTGGGCCACACTATGTGTGACGTTTCACGGTGGTTCATTAAAAATCCGCAGGGTCATTGAAAAGTTGGGTCTGCTTTGTCGGAAATCAGGACTAGTGTATGACCGCTGTGCATATTTTGATTTGCGAACGTTAGTTCTCGTTGCGTTTAGAGCCCATATTTCCTGCCTCAAAAGCAACCGACCTTAGAACATCACAGACTCCCTTGTAACGAATAGTCGATATATCTATCAATGGGCTTGATAAGTTCTGTGACTTCAACCTGGAGAGAAATCCTAATCGGGGGGTCATCCACTGAAGTCAACAGGACAGTTATTGCGTCAGCTCTCGATGTAACCGGGCCATCACAGCATCACTCACAAGCGAGTGTGGTTGAGCGTCCACAGTTGTGCCTACTGTGAGGTCAATGGTACAGTGGTCAATGCGGTGGTTTCATGAAAGCGTGGTCGGTGTTCTAACCCCAACTGTGGCAAGGATATGCACTACTGACGAACTGATCTAACAAGACCGAAACTCGGGTCTAGTTATTCCTGTCGAAACGGACTGACTGAAAAGTCTTTGAGAATGCGACAGCCGCGATCACGTGCACTCGATGATCAACTTTTATTAGCCAAATACCTTAGTCCTTTCCATGAAAACAAAAAACTACGCGGGTTAATTTCATCCTATTGGTTGGCCAGATACGGTTTATATGTTGGACGGCCATAGACAGAGAGGACGCAAATGAGAATTGTGCTATCTCAACGAGGACGAAAGTGGTATTTGTGATTTACTGAATTGAGAGTGGGCGTCGAAAGTGTTGTCATGTCGAACACACTAGACAGCCAACCTATCCCGAACATGTTAAGTATCACATTTCACCGACTCGAAAGAGAGGAACGAGATGAAAGCTGACAGCTTTTCTGGCTTATAAGCGACACAGGAATCCAAACTAGTTGATCAAATGTGGTACATACTGCGTGGCCAGTTGGATGACATAAAGAAATACTGTGATTCACATGCTGATTGGTGTGTCATTTCAATATTCCGTCTCAGTTGGATGCAACCAGTGCAAACTGACTGTAGAATGGCCTGTGTTCATACAGTCCAACTAAGTTCATTCCATTCCCTCATTTAAACACTTGTTATACGGTTTAAAGTCAGTCGTCCATAAAAACCAAATCGTTGTATGGCCGATGCACTTTCAAGGATTGGTGAAGAGTTATTATAACCCTCTGACTGTACCCTCAGTTGGAATGTGACTATGTTTCACCCAGGTGGCGTACCGTGTGATCTGGCGTTTCGGATTCCTGGCTTCCACCCAGGCGGCCCGGGTTCAACTCCCGGTGAGGGAGACACTCTTTCACCGCTGACGCTTAACCTAGACGGTGGGTGATTTGGGACGCACATGCGCGCGTGTTAAATTGTACCTGTGTTCAGGCCACTTGAGTAAATTTGTGTCGTGAGCGGAATGGCAGTAGCAATGGTGTGGAGTTAGTGTCCTTTCATACCAAAATATCATAAAATGCAAAAATAAATTGAAATCGCATTAATTTTGATTAAAACAATATCAATAACATTGCTGAATGATACGCAGAAAACGATATGTCATTAGTTTGTTCACCTCTCAACATGCCCTGGGCTTTGAACTATGGGAGAAACCCTAGTCGTAGAGATGCACAATTACTGTCTACTCTTAGGAAGATCGGAAACTCTGAGCACTACTCACAAGTGAATGTGACCGAGATTTCGGACAGGATAATTCAGTCATACCTAAAGTATGATAAACGTTTCAATGGTCCACACGACTGTCTCGTAAACTATGGCTATGTGAAGAGTGTACGCTGCTAACAAGCTCAAGTCCATTGCTTCATTTCTTGGGGGGCTGACTGAAAGTCTATGGGAGTGGGACAGTCGTAATTAATTGTGTGATGTTTAGTTCATGTGAACCCAAACTCCTCTGCTATCTAATAGGAATGCGCAATTTGTCTTTATGTTTTATCCGTTTCCAGTTTAAGAAGCCCGATTCTGCTATCTTGTCATAACTAGCTTACTGCGCAGGGTAGTGAACGATGCCACTCTCCACAAAACCGTTTTCTGTGACTACAAACTGATACATTTGACTGAAAATTGCTCTCACAGGAATTTAGCACCGATATCGATTGGGTCGTATTTCGTTGCGTGAAGTGTGAAAGTCAGAGTAGTATTTCGCGCAGAGAGACGCAAGCTCTCATTGTATCAAATTGGTAATGAGTTTGCCACTTCCGGCGGCAGCAACTGCTGAAATATTCCTTAAGAGTGATTCGTGTTTTGTCTGAATGTCTCTTCTACCTAGCGTCCACACTTATGGAGAACCTATTAATAATTGTGGAAGTGGATAAGTATCTGGTAGTTCATTTAATACAGGTTAGATACCATTTTCCATCATTCCAGCAACCAGGATTTCTAATTATTATATATACTACTCATGAGTAGACATAAATTTAATTGAAATTCCTCATCTATCGGATGCGGGTGGTAAGCAGTGCATCTATCAAAAACAAGCAATGATTACGAGGACCATAACAAATTACATGAAACACAAAACGCGAATTATCAGAGCATCACCTTCCTCCACAATTACTCTCGGGTTCGTGAAAATTATGCCCCATTTTGACCAATTTGGTAGATCAAACATCCCTGCAAAATCGAGCCGTTTTTAATAGGCGGTCTAGTGACGTTTACAATTTGTCTGCCAATTAAGAAGCAAAGATATCCAAGCATTGTTTGCTTTGGTGCAAACGGGTTGCTTTTAGAGCAGCAGAGTGAGCTTTTCGATTAATTTAACCAGATACAACTCGGTTAATACCAGTACACAATGCTACAGAGTTGTCACACTTCCAGCAGCACGGCTCACTATAGAAACTAATAACAAATATTTTGTGCAAGCATTCCTTCACACAGTCCCAATGTAATCAGATCAGTTGAATGAGTAGCTGATTGGTGATTGGCAAAAATCCTGTGTTTTCTACAAGGATGAACAGGAACATCTGCTCTATATGTACTGGTCTAGACCTGTTAAAGGGCCCGATTTAACGCCTGTCATTTTCCTTCTTTCAGTTGTTTGAAAAGTTGAAACATACATCAACTGCTGGGTTACGGAATCCAACGCCAATAGATTACAAAATACACTTCAACAGTGCTGTGTACCTTCAGGTGACAACAAACCTTGATGTGTCAAGAGAGTTTGTCACTGAGATTTGCTAATCCTGTTCAGCATTTCTAACAATGTGTACCAAACGATGAGTAAGTTACAATCGACTAACACAGGCCAACCAATAGTGTATATGATACAGTTTAAAAATAGTTAACTTATGCATTATCCACAGATCGGAATCTTAACTGTGAAAACGTTTCGTGAAGTCAAAATGAGTCTGATCATTGGGGCGTTAATCTAAATATCATGTCTCTACTGAGTAGTAAACAGCCCAAAACTCATTTTTAGATTCCAACTGTCCAAGTGATGACTACTGTTCACTGTGTACGGGTCGGTAACCATGACGTATCATCACCAGTGCGGCATCAGTGAACGAAATCCATGGGGAGGGCGAGTGAAACTGACCCTCAATTCACGAGTTTGGCAAATCGGTACCAGCGGAATCGATACTGATGGATAAGACGTCATCCAAAACGTTACTTTGCCGGGAACCTTGATGAATCTTCCATCTGTGTCAATTTCGTGGTCTCTTTGGCAGTAAAGTGCATATTCAGAGTTTCAGCTTAGGCAGACTTCGCGTTCTGTCCTCAGTCACCATCTCAACAGACAAAAGTTCTACATTCGAATCGTATGATACCCACATTGTTTACTCCGTAGTTATTTCCGTCATAAGCATGCCCTGTGAATTCTATTCGTATGTTTGGATTTTACTCTATTTGCACATTTACAGTTGCATACTTTCATCTCAGAAGTCTAGGTGATTCGTCAGTCAACTTTGTGCGTTCTCATTTGCCACTGTTGGGTACGTGTAGGTTTATTTGATCTCCAGAAATGTTGAGTTCGTGGCAAACATGTGAACCATATCCGACCTTATCAATTATACTCTCTTATTCTATCATTGTTGCTTGTATAAATCACAGTAGTCAACTACAACCACTGGGACCTGAATTAACCGGATAATTCATCACGTACTTCTGTCACATCTGGTGTTGAGCGCGTGTTTAGCTCACCTGTTCAGTATTAAAATGGTAGAATCACGTTTCATATCAATATACACATAAGTATACATATGCTTTTGTCATCATCCCATTTCGTGACATATATATGTATATGTATTTATAGTAAATGAAAAGGGGGGCTACACATTGAGTAGTGAACAAGTTGTTGTGACGTTTCAAATCCACACTAGGATCCGTTATCACACAAATAAGTGGGTGGGAATGAGATTGTTCTACCGCTCACCGTGTCCGCCTGTCGATCTGTCTTCGTTCGTTTTTCGTTTCAGTGTCAATGATGCTGAAGTAGTGGTTGCCTACAACTGTGCGTGGATTGAACGCGAAAATGGAGTAAATCCACGCCTGACGTTTCTCCAAGAAAGACTGATGACAAACTTAAAACCACTGTCCATCGTAAACCGACAACAATTGATGTCACTCTCAGATTCGACAGGAATCATCCAGCCTGTCAACTCAAAAGCTGTGTGCGAACATTATTTCGACTTGAAGACATGCACCGTAGCTCGCCCGAACTCAGAATACAAGAACAAAACCACCTGTTCAAACTGTTTGCTTCCAATGGGTGTATCAAATTTTTGAACTGAAATCATGTGAAAATCCGACCCAACCCAATTCCCGTAAATATTTACCCCTCTGCGTTCAACCTCCCCTGAGTCTGGACGTTAACTGGACCTTGACCTAGACGATTTTGTTTTG
>QNGE01000733.1:0-59116 GCA_008508345.1 Paragonimus westermani
CAAGGTAGCAGAAGACACTATACGGCTGGACATCAATCAAAAACTCTCTTTCACATGCCACACTCGAGGGTATAGCTAGAGCTGTTCATTTGGTGATGTGAAATATGCTCCTACCGAGTAGGGCTCACACACAGTCAACGAGGATTTCCTCCACCAGCTCACTGCTCTTCTGCACCTCGCGCGGCTCACGGATATTGTAATGCTGACAGAATGTTTGAGCAGGCAGGTAGACAGACTAAGTGCTGACGAGTGTGAGGTGGGTGACCAGCATGCTCACGATACTCGTCATTCAGTCTACAATGAGAGGTTGTTGCAGCGTGTACCAACCCCCAGCGTTCTAGACATCAATGCACCACCTGACGATCCTCATCGTCAAGTCAGTTGCAGATGTCAGCTTTCAGTGACATGGCTATCCCCAAGACTATAAGTCAGTCTGTAGTATCTGTATACACACTGCTCATTCATCCGTGGTATATGCCAGATTCGCTTTGCGTTTCGGTGGGAGGCCACTTCGTGCAGTACTACTGCTCGTTCTGCTGCCAATCGCTGGACCTCTACGCGATCATTCGAAATTCTTGACGTTCACCGGGATATTTTATCCGGCAGTCGGTATGCTTGAGTACGGCGGACTGTATGTTCGGAATTGTGAAGTCAACTGAGGGAGGATCACGAAGTCTGGTGAACACAACGCGCTATGGAAATGACAAGTGCCGCTACTACCGGCACCTCTTAAATGCTTTTCTATTCCATCCGAGCAATAGGTACTAGGGATCCGGGCGTGTGCGAGGCAATTTGCGAATTCACTGATAAGCCTATCTGTGACCCAAAATGACACTTAGGACGTTGTGCAGAGCACTTTCAACGACAGTTTAACTGGACACCAGTACCACTGGCTATGCCTTCTGGCATGACCTGGACTCATCGGCCTGTTGACGTTTCTCCACTTTCGGAAACAGAAGTGTCGGATGAGGCTTAGTTGTTGGGACGTCACAAGGCACCGGGCCCCAGACGAGTTTCTTCCTGCTATTTTTAAAGCCTGTGTCTCCCCTTCATCGGGTGTGCTTTCGTTTTACTGCTCCGCTGTGCATTTGTTTGCTCTCAATCGGCGTTCTTGATACACACGAAGCTAACGGCACGCTGCTTCATCTGTGAGTTTCAATATTCAGGTCTCTGTCAGTACGTAGAAACGTGGTCAGTGTGATTGTAACCAGAGGAAAATGTAGCCCCGTGTTCATATGCCTATTTTCCATGCTTTTCATTCGGTCAGCGGTCAATAATAATGACAAACAGTTTTACCGCACTAGACGTACGACCAGTTTGCCGATGGTTCTCACGCACCAACCCAGGGCTTCTTGAGCAGTGCTGTCAGCCACCTAACTTGACCTGAACCCCACTGTTCAGGGGCTGGACGGAGTTAATCTAGGTGAACTTTTCATGGTGTTTCAGCCGTATGATCTTGTATGTGACTTCGGTTCCGTTTGACGAAGATTCATTGAAACATCGAGAGGCACTGGGCATGTCTGCGAAGCCAGCGGCGTTAGTGGCCGAGTGACCTATCATTTCAAGTACCGAGTGTGATGGCTTCAGCAAAGCCGCTACTTGTGAACGCGCTGACCGTTTACCTGGCAAATTGTTTTCTGACATGGTTTTTTACTGTAATTCTTTCCATCTGCGCTGCTCATTGCGTCCACTAAGTCCCACTACTCTTTTTCGATTAGTTTTTTAGTTTCACACATGTAGCCTTGTAAATCGAACCATACTCGCTCCCGAACGATACACTCCAGTGTCGTTGAATAGATAATCTAGATCGTTTGACATTTAATTGTGCTGCGTGCCCCTCACTGGTGACTTTCTCTATGTTGCCACTACTCTAGTTAGTCCACCGTTTGCCTTTCTCAATTTCACTCTTCACTCCTCTCCACTTCTTTTTGTCAACATTAAGTAGACTCATGCAAAGATTGCATATAAGAGAATTTTGCTTTGACTCCCGTAAAAATTCCCGGTGTAGTCATAAAAAATGCAATGCAGCGAACACGCTGATTTTTTTAGTTATTCGTGGTCAGACTAAATACACCACAATTTATATAAAAATTTTACAAAACAATCACTAGAGAGGTTAAGCAGAGAACGGTTTATTAATGTGGTCGGCTCAATCAATGTCAAATTGTAATCAAGTACCCACTTGAACGACGGATCTTCACAGGCTAACGGGATGGAAGCTCGGCCAAGACAGTTCCAGAGACTGAACGAGATGTTTCTGGACGCACAGAGATGGATGGTACAAACGAATTCCAATAGCTTCCAATGTGAATAGAGTCTTACACTTCACTGTCCTCGACGGTAGATTTGGTGAAATATGTCCGTCCCATTGACAGTGATTCGAATTTAGCAGGTGCGATAATGTGGCATTCTTGACTGATTTCGTTATTCTGCTGCTGGGCCGGACTGAGTGATGTTCATAGACCTGTTCAAATAAGTGTCCGGTCGTGCTGCTAGAACAGTTGGTTCTACAAGAACAAATGAATGGACACACAGAACGAGGCTGCAGAAACATGCACTTTATCCTTTAGACGTGAACACAACTGAATTGGAGGTAAGGTGAACACGTAATCTAGCGTTCACCCCTTTAATGATTCCCGTGTAAAATTGTGATGTAAATTGTGGTATGTTCAGCCTGGGCCTGTTCGCTGTACTCTATTTTTTATGAAGTCACTGACTATAAATGAGAAGTCTCTTGATGCCTCTTGTATGCAGTGATCATTAATGAGCCTGAACAACTTCGTCACCGTTCGTGGACACGGTGTTCTTTTTTAGCTAAAGATTTAAAATCGCTTTTAAAGAAAACCTGCAACCGAAGACTTCGTCCCATCGGTGTAAAATACTTCGCGTTCAATTAATCGCTCCGGATTATTACGGTTCCAGTAGAGGTTGACCGGAGAGATGTAGATTACCGGCAGTGAAGCGAAGAAGCTGTACCGATGCTTCACCTTCCCAGTAAAATAGCGACACAATTTCGACACTGGTAATTGCGTTCTTTTTCGTTTCCATGCATTTCTCCTAGTTGATATTGTGACGCCCTACAGCTTGAAAGTTATGATGTCGGGCTCAGGGCCTCTTGTGTGTACACGTTTATGAAGGGGCAAGAATGGTTCGCACTTAATCACTGCGAAGGTGTAACCGTGTTTGTATACAATAATTCAGTCGTGCCTGATGTGAACTCATTTTGACGTGAACATGAAACAAGCTGCGGTGGCATGCACTATTGTACATTGCCCTTAATAACCAGATGACTTCCCACGAAAACAACTGTACCTCTTGGTCAGTATTTCATTTCCGAATTCGGTATTAACTTTCAACATTGACCAATGACTCAACTCGTTTTTCGTTTTGCCTTTCAGGGCACCTATCCTCGGTCCCCACCTATTTGGTTCTCCGATTCAGACGACCCGTTGATCACACGAATTTTTGATCAGCTTCAGAATACAGAACCTGTAAATTATACGGTATTCAACGTGTTTTCCCAAGTAACCGCGTTGATCTCTTCCGTTTGTTCAGCTTGATCGACAAGTGAAAATGTTGGTCACTCAATTGTGTCGATACAAACATGTCGACTGTCCGCCTGAACTTCACACCCTGTGTCCCGATTTTAATCCTGACCTGGTGAGTGTTTAAACCCATCTGAACGGGTTTCTGATACTTGTTTGTGCAACTCTCGAGGATTGAGTGTCATATTTGTGTCCAAGTTTTGGATTATGTTTCAGCTTCACGCAAATACTTGTTATTTTCAGCTTGAAGCATAACACAACCTATCGCCTTCCACTGCTCTGAGCCTTAGAAGTACGTCTACCTAGCGAATTCCAGTCGTTTTTGCCTCCCTTTCATCTGCACTTCATTCACTCCATTCACTGGTTTATCTTCCCGGGAATTTTTTACATACCGTGCGCTGAAATGCAAAGTTCATTACTTGTAAACTGCTCACTTTCCCTGGGATCCACCGATGCCCGCTGAACTGGTAGCTATGGGGCAATAATCCTCTTGCCCACGACGGCCAAGGTTTAGGTTTCTCACTATGATCCTTAGCAGATGGTTCTCAAGTACAGCATGTGATTGTTTGTGGACTGTATGCTCGAGAGTAGGCAACATATGTCAGTTGCGTTTAAAGGATATTGAAGCGAATTTCACGCAAAATAATTTTAATTTCTCGGTTTGGATCAGGTCTGGTAAACATTCCAGAAAGGTCACGTTTTACGACCGCTTTGTTATCAACGTCGTTAACCTCGTTTTATGTCACCAATGATGTTTCTTCATTAGGTGTAATTAAGCGTTTGACGGAAGGTCAGTTTATCGGACTGTCACTAAACGCTTGACTGAATTAAGTTCGTGACACTTTAACCACTTCATCAGATCAGGAGAAGACATGTTGTCAACGTTTCCTTTACTCCCACCAATCGCAAACCTAAAATATGTGAATTGAGTACATCTGTCAAATAAGGACAGACAGTGACTAAACGTACAAAGAAGCGCATACAACAGCTCATCTAGTTGACTCAGTTAACATATGTAGATACTGTTGCTCAATCGGAACCCGAAATTGCCGGTCATTGGCGAAGCAATGCTTATCCGAACTCCTCAGTCGGCGTTTTGTGTAGAAAAGTAGCCGAGGCAACCCGTCGGGTCTCCATGGTTTTGATTACGCCAAAATTGGCGTGATTTCGTGCATGTCTACCTACCGTTTGTTCCTATTTGTTTGATGACTGTGTAACCCGAACGTTTTACATTTGCGACCGATTGGTTCAAACGAAATGTTAAAATGCCACATTTGTCCTCTTTCTGCTTGACTAAACTCCCTTTTCAAAAATGGAAGTCAAGCTCCAGTGCAGAGGATGGCGTCAGTGCTTTAAGAATCCACAATAAGTCACTGGTAGCAACCCTTGTCTTTCAACCACACAATCGTGGGTTCAAGTCATGTCTGCTTCTTTTTGGATGTGACCCTAACGACGATATCCAGCCCACATGTAGTCTTCCATGTCGCACACAACGAAGGCCTCATGGCATAATAGCTGTATACTTAACTTAAGAAAACTGATGGCAGACCTCTAGTTCGTCCCTGCGGACTAGGGTTTACCCAACATAGTCATTATTTTCAAGGACGGTTTCACTTTACGTGTGCAATAATCCTCCAGGGATTAGTTCGTTTCCGTTGCAGTTAGGAGCATCGCTGCCGTTTTTCTTCTTAGATTAAAATTTAGACAGAGTAGCATGCCTATGAAGTAAACACTGGGTTTCATCTTTGTTGTAGCTGCATCGATCTAACCTTCACGGTCTAAACACTTGAATACCGCCATTCACGCAAAAGTTGAACAACCCTTAGTCTTCCAGACGTTCTAAAGGCCCTTAACGGAGCTGAATTTGGCTGGTTTGTTGCAGGAAGTTATTGCCGAGAAACATATTTGTATCATTCGGACACAGCGTTGCCGGGTTTCCGACCTCGTTGGACCTTATGACGGATTTATCATTACAGTGTAAGTGGAGTGTGGTAGATTGGCCCGTTCGTTCTTGTTCCATTTAGTGTTGAATGAAACCTTGGAGAGCGCCTCGAGTGACAGTGAACACGTGGGCCTGTTAATATCTCCAAGTAATTATTAATCATAAAATGATCAATAATCCACAAGCCGTTCAGTCCTTCTCTCTGAGGCCTCGTAGGCAGTGCAAAACGTTCACGTCAGCTCAAAAGTTTTAATCTGTTAGTTTGGTGTGAAGTTTGCGGCCATACACGGACAGCTAATATTGCCACTCTTCCTCCGCCCAACCCTGCAAAAAGCCCTTCTGGTCCAGTGGTTCTTCCTTATGATTATCATTACGACCGACCCCTTCTTGTGTAATATTCTCACTAGGCGTTTGTTTAGTTCGTTTTATTACCACGCGTCCAGATACGTTGTCTCGGTTATCCCCACTTTGCTGGCTTCTTACGTGACAAAAATGTCGCCTTATTTGGATAATTTTCTACTTTATTGTTCAGTTGAAACTCTCTTCTCCTTCTTCAAAATGTTATTTAGTTTATCATTCATGCACATGACGATACCGAATTCTTATCTTTGATTGGATAACACACTTCGATCACCCCAAATTTCCCATTGCTTCATAGAACACGAATTGTAACAAACCTGTTCTTAACACAATTCATCAACCATGACAATTATAACACCAAAATAAAAATGGTCACATACGAAGCCTAGTATTTCGAGCAATCCAATGCTTGCTTGTGACCATTTTTATTTAGATGTTTTATAGCTAATCTGATAAGGTTTGATCGAAAGCAAATGATCGCCTTGTTTTGTGTTCTAACACAATTTAGTTTGTACTGTCCTTGTTCGGATTCACTAGATGGAAACGGTAGGGTCTACATTTTAACTCGTCACCACTCTGTCATCATAGGACGTTTTTCTTTTCGCTCCATTAACTGTTTTCGTGACTATCTGGGAATGTCCTTTCCCCACTGCATCATACGAGAGATAGACCCACTCTCTTCAAATCACATTACCCATTCACGTTGATTTCCCAGCCAGGCACCTTCGAAAGGAAGCACCGTGTTTGAGTTTCGCTCTTGTCAAAATTCGTCTGATACATGTCCTTGCCACGATTAGGATATTAACTCTGTGAATCTACTTTGACTGGACATCTCATTATGGTGCGCGCGATTTGCTCAGTTTGCTTCATTTTTTAACATTTCTATCCACCTTTGTGTTTATTCCTTGTTAACTTACCACGATAACTGCCATTCTTGATGGCGATTTGAAAACAAGACTTGACCGCTTTCGCGTTTGACGTGCGATACCTTTGACAAATCTATCGGTTGTATTTGTTCGATCCTTTGTTCATAAAATGACTGATGGTTCAACTTTTTATTTCCATCGCAGCCTCTACCCGATTCCCTTTCTACTTCGGAATGCGGACCGCAGTCTCCCGAAGTGAATAGCGATGCAGACGACACGGGGTTTGAGGACGAAGATGTCCAATTAAACGATCCGTTCGATGATTCGTGAGTCGCGCTTGCAATTGTGTTTGTTCGTGTTTATTTGTGTTCACTTGTGGACATCGCTCACAAGGTGCGAACCAGTAATAGTCCTAGTGAAAAGTATGCTCCTTCCAATGGAATTTTCTTTCGTTCTCCCTTCAGCACGTCCTCTCCCAAATTTTATCACCTTCCATCGATTTAGCCCAATACTAGGTTGTCGCACAGCTTGCTACCAAGCGACTTGAAATCCCATCTCACCTCTCCTACGAGCAGTCCTCTGCTCTGTTTCCCTTGATGCAATAAGATCGTCTTCGGCGAAAGACGGTTAGATTCTTTCCTTTGAGTGCCACACTTCATGCAGGGAACCTGTCCGAGCTATCTAAGTCACACAAAGATAGACCATCCGTTCTAACTACTGATCGTTGACCCTTATCATCACTCACATGGTACTGTCACCGCACAGACGGTTTCACTGATAGAAATCAAATATTATGCGAGTGCCGTCTACGCGAAATGACCAGGTTTAACAACTCCAGAGTAGTACCGCGTGTACACTCGCGCTTCATATTGTACCATTTTTCTAGAGGAATGTGTTACGCTGGTACCAAAAGTGAATCAGTGCGAATCACGATTTAATGATTATTAGGATCCTTCCTCCAATGTTGCCGCCAGCTGTGATATCACTCCACGAACAGCCAACTACTGACGAAATCCAGTTTTCCACAAGCCAGAGTAAAAGCAGGTTCTTAGGATGCGCCATGTACTCGGACGGCACAAATCGCATACCATATGGCGATACTTCAATTTCCGATCAGTTTAACGTTTCTTTGATATCCTGCGCAATGTAGCCAAGTCGGGCTATTTTATCGGAATAATATAAATCTACGATCATTCAACACGTAGAAGTTCTATGCTATCGCGGGTGATAGCATCCAAAGCTTCCTGCAAAGCTGAGAGGTAAAGCCGCTCCGCTATACTCAGTTGGCAAAGGCAGTGGGTAGAGTGGGTTTACCATATTGTCCAGTTGTACCTGAGGATCTGATTGTATAATACCTTTGGCTTGAGCACATAACCAGCCCTTTACAAACAATTCCACAAAGCAAAGCCTGCACACAGCAGCGCTATCATTCACGCTTTTCGGATAACCTCCCTGAGAGGCTCTGATACCAACAGCTCAAAGGAAACTGGGTCTCCGGAAGGTGCACATAAAACTTTACGTCAGCAGTAGATGCAGAAGTCAGTTGGATTGAAGAGCCCGGGTTTTCCATGTCTCCAAGGGCCAACATGCACCACTGTGGCATTGGCTAAACCTCCTCGTTTGCCTAGGTGCATTAGCCCACGCACATTAAAAGTCATTGCTTCAGATGCTCTGGGGTCGAAGATCAACGTCATTATCGTCACAATCAAAGACTAATACATTCATGGTTTGCGCCGATACACAACTGTCATACAACCAAGATGAGCGTGCCATAGCTAGGAGAAAAAGAGAGAAGAGGTAGAGACCTAGTGTAAACTCAAGCACTCGAAGTCAAGCTGCCTACACCTTACAGGCAAACAGTCAGGCTGTAATTGGAAGTAAGGTGTTATCTGCATTCTTATGGCTTTCACTGCTCCATTTCATTAGTCGCATTTACTTCACAGGCAAGTTGGCCAACAAACGGCAGTATCTATACCACTGTGCTGGATTAGCCACCATCTCACCTAACGTCTCAATCCACCGACTCTTTGAGTCGCGAGACTCCCAGCGACGAAGACGAACTCGACCTACAGTGGTCAGTCCTTTGGTGAGCGATTTCCTCTCTCCATACCAGGTCATCATCTGTCCACTTCGTACCTCTCACCGGTCGACTTCAGGGTCGGCGAAAAGTGCTCGATGTGGCAGACGATCAGCTGAGGTCCTGGGTACATGACCCAATCATCTAAGTCTGTGCGAATCTAAAGATTGAACAGAGAAACTGTCACTCACTTTCAAATTCTTACTCCTCAACCCCTTCGTTACCCATTCATTGTTACAACCCATGCGTGCAATCGGGCGCAAACACCGTTGGTCAAATGCCTGAAGACGACCCACTTTTTCTACTCCGAACAGTCAGACTTCACAGTCGTAAAGTTGCACAGACCACACAATCAACTTGCTTACGCAACTGTTAAGCCTCAGAAATGTGCGGTTCTGACACCAAAGATGTCGGATTGACGAATACCGCTCTAGACTTAGAGATACGTGCTTCTAATACATTCTGTATTCCTCTGTCGCTGATGATGTGGTTTCATGGGTGCACAGACTGGTCACCAACTTCCATTACCTCACTGTCCAACATTAAAACAACGTATTCACAAGTTTTGCATAACTACTTCGCATTTCGAGGCAGAGCGCAAAATGGCGTCTAGCATTGTCTGTGCTGTTTGAAAATTGGGATACGACAACACTGTCCTCAGCCAGTCTTCCACCAGACAGAATGTCCAGACCGGCATATTATGAACGGCGTGAGTAGTCGTCCGTTGGTTGGTCTGTGACAAACGTGACGGAAGATAGCTGAAGTGGGCAGTCTTGACTTACGCTGCACTGTTTGACCTAAATTGGGCTGAATTATGAAGATAAGGTGCCGACAGTATGTTCACACACTCTTTCGCTATGCCCCCACGTTTAGACCACTCCAAAGGTGTAGATCGGTCCACTGAATCGAACACACCCTTATGGCCGAGATTAATGACAACCGTCGGTTAGCGGGTACCTGTGGATGGTCAGAGTTAAAATTTGATAAGGAAATCCGTTTCCAGGACGAACCTTTTGTCCTACCCTGGTGCGCATCTCTCTAAGGCTAGAGCGGTGTTCGCTAATCTGAAGCACCCGTAGTAACAAAGAGGTATTTCCCTGAAACGGTAGGGTCGCGTATATCAGGCAACAGTGAGGGCGGCATTTCTTTGCGGTAGCAAAACTTGGTCGCTGAGAGTAGAAGACGTAAACCGTCTTCATGTATTTGACCACCGATGTCTGCGTTCAGTCGCCCCTATCGAGTGGCACTAGCGAGTAAGCAACGGGGAGGTTAGGAAGCGGGTGTTTGGTACTGATTGTCAACCGAGATCTTTTGTGCAGTCCTTAAATTTACACAGACTTAGATGGTTAGGTCATGTAGTAAAGATGCCAGCCAGTCGTCTACCATACCGTGCACTCTTTGCCGACACTGCAGCCGACTGGCACAAGGTGCGAGGTGAACAGATGATGACGTGGCGTAGACGAATGAAGTCGTTCACGAAGGGGTTGGTCACTATAGATCGGGCTCGTCTCTCGGGCTGGAGCTCGCCCGACTCAGAGAGTTGGCGGCTGGAGACGTTAAGTGAGATGACGGCTAATCGAGTTCAGTGGCGTGTGTTGTCGTTGTTTGGCCGAGTTGCCTGTGAAGTGAGTGCCTCAACTGACGCGGGACAGTGAAGGCTGTGAGGCAACCGTCTCGCTGATGACGCTTTACTTTCACTTAAAGTCCGGCGTTTTGTTTGCAAAGTGTAGGCACTTCGATGTTGTACGTTTGGATATAGACGTGGCTATTTTTGGTAGTTAGGTTCTTTCCCGTTCCCGTCTTTTTTCCTCTCTTCCCACGCAGGTTCTGCTTTTTTTCTTTCTGATGGTTGTGTGGCAGTTGAGCATCAGTGAGGATCACTGATATGTTGCTATCTCCAAGGATGAGGACACTAGTGTAGTCCTCCTGAACTACAGTGAGCCGACGGACCTCTATGGTGCTAGAACTCTACTTATGATTATAGTCAACCGATTTGCTTCTGATCCTTTCTGTGATTTTTGCCAGATCACCCAGCTCTCTTTTTGATTATGAGAACTACTGTCTATCGATTCTCAGTGAGTGGAATGTTCTCCGTTGTCCACACGAGTTAGGAAAACTGAGTCGAATCCTCCGCTCATGCCTCCCCACTTTCTTTCTACGGTGCCGACACGATGTCATCTGGGCGAGCAGCTCTTTTGCATCTCAGGATCGAGAATCATTTTTGGGCTCCTGTTTCGGTGGATGGCTCTGAATTTACCAACCAGCACATTGCATTGGGAGTCTGTGGCGGCAACACAATAAAAGCAGGAGTCCAGCTAACTCCATCTTTGAAATGTTCTCCTGGGCGCTCTAAGCTTTTGGACTTGTGGATGTGTGTGCCGCTTCTTCGCTGATAGCTTCACTGACGGATGGACGCCTTGGACCAGTAGTGCAGACAATCCACAAAAGTTTGCTAGTGTTCCCTGAAGCAAAAACGATTTCCATTTTCTTAACTGTTTCCATTAGCCAAACCTCACGATCGGCGATCAGGCCACTTTTCAGCTTCCTATGGATATCCTTCCTAAACTTGTTTACTGAATTGGCCAAGGTGATTTCGATTACAACACTCCTGAGGAAGGCCACCCGAGGTGGTTGAAACGTAGAGTATTACAACTTGCTCGAAACGTTGTGTTATTCCCAATCTGTGTACTTACTCGTTTTTGCAAAAAGGCAAATAAGCTTTCGCCTTGTAACATAATCAGCTTGTGATTGTTTCTTGTTGTTCGTGAGTTAACGTGCTTTTTTCTCGCTTGATATCCTTGTGGTCAGAGTGTCTTAATATCCTGATGAGCTTGACGTTTCTAAAACTAGATTTCAGTCATAGAATTCTCCTCTGTTATAGTGTTCATATGGCCTTTCTCGTGTTACATATACGTTGCATGTACATCGTGCTGGACGACCAAGTCGGAGGCATGATTATTGCAATACTGAATGGAGTATCTCGACGTGATAGTAAGATATGATCAAAACCCATAGTGGATGGGTTGCGGATAACGCGAGCAGCCGAACGAGTCATCACTCAACGAAACCGGGCCAATGGGTGAGAATTGGCAAACACAAATCCATGACAGAAAGTGTCGGTAAAACGCACATAATCAAGTCAACGCGCACACGACGTTATGGGCTAGAATTCGGGTTCGTAATCGCGTGTGCATGAGTGGCGTGGGAACGTGTGAATCGGACAATAAAGATCCTACTTTATTGAACGACATTTCGCTACAATATGTATATACATATATGTACACATGTGCGGTTGATGATTTAGACCATTGCCGTTTTAAATTCACTCACATTCAGACTCGTACTTCGCTTTCCGATAACCTGCAGCTGACCAACTTCAAACATTACTCGCATCCTCATTAGCACTAGGTGTCCACATCCCCCGTCTGAACATTGTTACTTGCTAGGCGTTCCTTAGATCAGCTGGTTGATCTAATCTAGAACTGCCATGTCGGTTGTTTTGAAAACTGGCCCGACTAGATCTCCAGCTCTCATTGGACAAGCAGTAGAGCAACTTATTCGAACTGATATTACAACCATTCACTTTTTCATCAACTAACTAGGGACTTCATAGGTCTCTGTGATGGCACAATCTTATTTTAGATAGGTAAAAATGCTAACTGGCTCTCTGTTAGCCTCTACGACTTCTCGACCCTAAGTGTACGCAATGGCAAACACATCCTCGGTTTTCAGAACGGTTTTTGCACGTCACTAATGTATTTGTGCTCAATAATTCCACGATTATTTCGGCGTTTCGGCTACACGAAACGATGCCACTTGGATATGAGGAATTCGGCATAAACGAACGACATCCACAACGTGCATAATTAGCATTGGCGAGCCAACCTGTTTTGTTAAATAGCGGTTTCCCTATGCATGTTCTCTACATTCAGGTCAGGCGATTTGGTTGGTACAAATCTGGTTAATATAAACGAAAATGACCGCATTTCTCGTTTTGATTACTACAAGTGTGGTTGATGCAAATTGAAATGACCGTATCTCTCATATTCTCGTCGACTTTTCGACTAACCTTGTTCGACCAAAAGCACTGTATCGAAGTTTCGATGTCGTCAGACCTCACCAGTGATGCGTATACTCCACCCGAATTCCAGCTTTTTCCCAAGTTCTCATGAGAAAACCATGTTGCCAATCGCGCCATTGGTCTCAAATTAAACATGACCGAATCGTCCTATCTATACGCTCATCCATATTTGCTTGATGTTAATCAGGATGGTTACTACTTATCCTTTCGGGACGGTACGGCAACCGGAATGTTACTCACAGTCGAATGTTTGTGCATTTAGCTATAGTATTTCGATCATACATAATTTGAAATCAGTGAGGTAGTGGTCAAAATAGTCGCCTCGTAAGAACGTAAGTCGGTGTTCAAACGCGGGTCTTGGCAAGTACATGCACTGTTAACCGGATCCGAACAAGAGCGGAACTCGAGTCCAGTGCTTATACCCGAAACGGGCTAATTAAAAAGTCTATGTGAATGTGAAACCTGCGATCACTTACGCGTCATTCAATTTACACTATCCACCTGAGTTTGTACTATCCAGTGCATTTCCTAAGTTACCGTCGATCGTTAGAGATTCTGCGATGAGTTTTTCATATATATATATGTAACCTGGTTTCAATCTTCCGGTGTTACACAATAAAGCGCTTGCTATCGTGCAACGTGCTTGGTTATGTGTGAGCTAGACATTGTTAGTAGGGCTCGAAAACACTCTCTTGTGGCCGATAGTAGATGTCGACAGCATAGAGATGTCGCGAGCTCCGTCATCTGTTCCTTTGTGCAAAGCAACAACACCATATGTTCAGGGAAAGCAAAACCACACCTCTGTATTATGTAAATTGCAGTTTTGATAGCAGGTTGTATATCTGTTTGGCATTGTCTACCGCTTTCTGGAATTTCCCGATGGCATCCGTTGTCGTCTAAAGAAATACTGTCCTGAAGCCGTCCTGTAGCTTGCAGCGAACGCCTGGCTAATGTCGTCTATGAATCGGATTCTCACCCGTTCATTTTTTTTGAGTAAATTGCCAAGTTGTTTTGGTCTAACAAGAATGTATACGGTTCCTATATGAACTAATAACAGGTAGCATAGTGAAGTGAAATTCAGGCTTCCTCGTCTACATCCCCTCATCTGTGCCTAGTCATATATGCTGTCCACTTTACTGGCGTGTAAACTGTATTCAGTAAAGCGGCTTCTGTTTGAACAGCCTACAACTGACCATATAGTTGTGACACAACGGAGCCGTCTTTGTTGAACATAGCGGGGTGATATTTGTGACTCCTAATCGTCAGTGAAACAGTAATCAGCGGAATCACGGGAGGGTTGAAACATAGTCAGCCTGGAATATCGATTTGTTCATTCTTTCTCGGCCTCACGCACGGTCGGTCCAGTCAACAAACGTGTCCTTAACAGAATGATCAACTTGACCGGCTCGGCGGCTTCCGGCGTATAATTTTCCTGAACTTGGCAACTCGTAAATTGTAAGCAAGTATAGTCAACTTGTTGCTGTTGTTTTACGTTAAAAATTCAGCATTAACATATGCATAACTAAATGATGGTTTTTGTTCAAAAAGAGTTTTTTTTTCTGAAAGTACGGAAAAATCTATCATTTGGTTGATGGACCACCTCAGTAGCCAATTTATTTTCATCACAAAAATCGAGTAAGATACGTAATCGTTGAAGCTTTGCAGGTAGATGCGCGACATTAAAGCCGTCTACCTAGATACCTATATGACTTCACTGTACAGGGATCTAAATACGAAAGGATGCTGCGGTTTCCGACTCAGCTTTTTCGTTAAAATTTTATAACGTTAAAGTGAAAAATGGATTCCGCTAATTTTTGGCCAAACACCTACATGGTTTGTTTGATGTTACCTGCACAGTATGCGCACAACACACTTTCCAATGTGGTACTGTGATCAGCACGGTGAAACGTCTCCCTGTCGAAGTCGTTTGTCCATGTACGTCTGCATCTTATTCCCGATCCACGGAAGGTAGGAGGCTGACAAACCAGCCAAGCTACTCATTAGGCTTGATGTAACTATGGATCAGTCTAACACAACGAACCAGAGACCAGCCGTTGAACTGTTCGACAGGCTTTAGACTAAGATCAACACGCGAGGCCCCACTGGCCTCACAGTGATTTCGATGTCTTGGCGCACACACGCTGGATTTTGAGCATCCGATAAGATAGATAAACCCCTTAACAAATGAAACAGCTGGTGCATGTCCTGGGTTGGCGAAGAGGAAAATCATATAGGAGTCGATCGTCCATGCAAGTTGGCGAGGCTACGAACCTACATCGAATACCAGGGTGCCGGGCTCCACAGGTGGTAAAGTGTAAATCGTATCGACCGCGTATAACACGGTCAGCTTCATTCCTTCTAAAACGCGTTGAAATTCATCAGACACCAAAAATAGTCCGGTTGTGTTTTTGTTCAAAAGTTAATCACACGTTGCGTAACAGCAACTCGTGATCTATCCTGCATGTCCCATGTTCACATCAGATCTAATGAGTTGCTTGGTTGAGTGACCGTTTTCCCACCACCTCTCCACCAAGGATGTGGGGCTAGTGAATTGCTGTGAACTGGAGACAGACGTCCGACAGTATTATTCGTCATACCACAATGGAATGCGCGGTGTGCGCGAAATTTGTTTTGATGCGCGCCTTGCGCATGTCATCTGAAATATACTGTAGTCTTCGACAAGTTTTTCTCATCTGTTACACGAAAACGTTTGATGAACAGGTAGGGAATATGCGACCATACACAACATCCGCTATAAAGTTGACAGAGGTCACAACAGACTTAGGTAGCACTTCTAGCTGTAACTGAGACAGAATCTGAGTTGGCGGATACCCAAATACCTCACGTAATTGTAACTGTGGTTAGACTGCACTTGTATAAAAGTATCATTGAACGGTGTGAGCGACATGTTCTTATATCCTTCAAGGTCAAGTGGAAAACCAATGGAGAACGTTCCACAACTTGTTATTTGTGGCCTGTTTTTGTGAGCGATTTTTCGCGCCTGCAGAGTGAGACAGTATCATTCTCATATTTTGTCAACCCGTATGTACGCCGAATTAGGGCTATCAGAAGAAAGTAATATATTAAAAGAACGTTTGGTTTCAACGTAGATACGCGATTATCAAAGCGCGAAAACTGACGCCTACTCACGAAATAGTCGTAGTGCCAATTAAGGGACGTGTGATGTTAACGTAACAATGTCTAGGAGAATATTGGATACAATAGTGCAATACAATGAACGATGTACCAAAAGCTCACCTGAATCAGAATAGTTTTTGGTTGTCTATTGAAAGTACACTGGTCATTGGACCATTCGACTGTCCTAGTGTTAGTCGTCCCGCTGGTGGAATCATCCTTCAACGCATTTTCCGTTTTTTTTTCCAGAACGTAACGTACGAAGAGCTTGTCTACTTTTGCCACTCGCTGTGTTTGTTCTGCGTGTCTCAAAGCTGGGTGTATCCATACTATATGTGCATGTTAGACAACGCTCGATATCGGCGATCAGCGTCGCCTTGGCAACCTCATTTTTCCACGTTTACATTTCCTTCCTGGAAAGGTGTGTGCACTAGTGCATGTTTGTGTGTGGTTTATCCGCGCCTGGTCACGCGTTGTTTCTCAGGCCTCCTGACGTTTCGCTGAGCCCGGTATGCAGCAGTTGATTTGGTTATGTGGTAGTCTATTCTCAGGACACACGGGTGGTTGACAGCTTATATTCGTTCCAAATTTAACCCCAGAGCTGAAGGCACGTGTGGACTTAGTTTGAGGTTCTGTTGCACAGATAGCGATCTGGATCACAAATCCCGCAGCGCTCCAGGTTGCCAAGTGGTCATGATGAGTGGGTGACAGGATCGTTTGTGACCGTGACATTCGGGTGTCACGTTGTAGCTAAAAGCAGTTCACTAAAGCACGATATTTATTACTAACAAATAAGTTTGGCAGGTTTATGATTCTAGATGAGACCCAATTATAAGAGATCAGAGCTTCGGCTGGATTCGAGCCAGCGGCAGAAACGGCATGTTTCAACGCGACAAGCGCTCCATCAGCTGAGCTACGAGACCACACTAGGAGCTCGGTGATTTCACAATTGTGCTCTGTTACCCATCCGTCCCACTGTCCCATATGGAATCCGTCAAATGATCCAGGAAATCGATTGCCCAGGTAGGACTTCTGAAACAAAGTCACTATTGAGCATAGTAATACAATTTCTATGCTCAACAGTGGCGTTAGCGGATTACAGTGTGAACTGTTTGAGAAATCCTGCCGTGGCGGTACGATATTTATTACCCAGTTCAGCTGTTTTCGGACTGCTTGTACGTTAGGGTTTATGAGCCGGAATTCCAGTCCACAACAGTGTTGTTTCCTTTCAGTCGTCTTGTGCACTTCTGCCTAGTTCTGCCCGTTTGGCTGGCGTTTTCTATCGTCGAGTTTCGCCTTCAATTTCTCATCAGTTGGTCCAATTTCGCCCAGCGATGACTCGTTTGACATCTCGTGTTGTCCGTGATCCACTTGCTATTTGCTTATCCCACGGCCGTTTTGAGTTATTTCACTGAATGTCTGAATAATCATGTTTCCGAATTGGTCACCCATCTTGACATGTACGCACTTGCTTGCACGCAGTATGCTGGATGGCCAATTGCCCATTGTTGGCAGCAGTTCTCATTTCGCAAATATCTCCCCAAGCGTTACTTAGACTGGATTTGTCTGTGCGAGTTTTTAACGTTTGGTGGTCTTTTCTGCGGTTACTGCTATTGATTCTTTCAGGTCGGTTGATAAGTAATTAATTCGTCTTTTGTGCCGGGAGAATTGGGTGGTTGTTGCTTTTGTCACACAATAAGATCGACATAATAGGTTATTTCCGGTGGTGCCAGCATTGATTTCAAATGAGATTCGTGAATTCAGGTAGCCTATCATGGTTGTGTATGTGGCCAATAGACCTCGCGACCTCATTACGATCTGTACACCGAAAACCCAACTTGAATGAATCGTTTGTGAATGTAGCTTTCACTGGGTAATTGTGATGTTGCTAAACCCTGAGGTCAAAAAACGTCTCTCCCGCCATTGTGAATTGTCGCGCAGTCTTGAGTGTGTTCTGCAAAATGATTTCAACCGATGACTGTCGACTGTCACCCAAACGACGATTCACATGGGCATTAAGTAAGCCCTGTCTTGATAAGCAGTCCTAACCTCGGTGTATCTGGTTCAACTAATGTATTTTGACCTCACCTCTCCGACAGTAAGTTTCATTTGCGCACATCTTTCTTTACTTTTGAGAACGCGTACACCTTTGGACTTACACTGGATAGTCGTCACTTGTCTGGAGTATTGGACAACCTTCTCTGAGTATGTGCATGCTGTTAACTTTGTTATGAATGACAAATTTCTTTTTGCTGATCACCTGATGTATAGTGTGCTTCTGGAAGACCTTAACACCGTTCGATCTTCACCCATGTTCAACCTTGGCAAGCTGATCAGGTGATCTGATATTTAAATACTGACCCTACACATACAATTAATTGAACGCATCACGTTTAGCACAATTCACATATCAGGTTTATTCATATATATATATATATATATATATATATATATCACGGTTAGCTCGTTACAATTCTCATGTGTCTAAAGGGTCGGAAATGAGTTCCGTTTCTCCTGTCCCCACAAAACTCAATCTGAGTGTGCACGCGCTCCACAGCTTATTAAGATGAGTGTGTTCCGACCAACCATCAGCAGGTGCCTGTTTCTCGAGACTGTTATCTAAACTGCCATATCTTGGGTTTCATTCCTTCCGATCTCGACATTTATAAGATCGACGTGAGCAGTCGCATTTCCTCATGGACATCGTTGATCGTATTTTACTATTGTATCTCGTTTGTTACTTCGATTTTACCTATAGCACCTCATCGGATGAACGACCCGAATTCGATGGTATATCTCCTCAGGATGCGGAACAACTGGAAAAACTGAAAGCTAACCGTTTGCAATTGTGTGCCGAAGTGAGCTCTCGGTTCTTCTTTGCCACTCTTCCTAATATTTGCTGCTCATCTTTATACCTTGATGCTTGTGTCTGTTTCGAGGAGCCAGTGCTGGCATGTTGATCAGATTCACTTGGTCAGTTATAGTATTTTAACGAAAAGCTTACATCAGTCATTTTTACTACTCCACCTGACCTCCGGTTGATATCCGCCATTCTGAGCAATTTAGGATAATCGATCGGTTGATGGGTCGTTTGTCAACTTGATAGTCGTGCTTTCGATATCCAGCCTCAGCTAGTTCAAACCAGTTCAGCTGAGATATTCTGTCCACTTTTAACCTAGTAGATCACTTAATATTCGGCGTCTTTCTGCATATTTACTATTTATTTCACTGGGGTTAAACGCCCGGAACCGTTTGCCGCGTATCCACATGTTGTTCAGACCACATCAGCTGGATGATTGGATTATTGGTTAAATGAAAGAGGCGAAAATGACGGGACTTCGATTATGTAACGTTACTGTATACGAAATTGTGTCTTAACTGACGGGTAAAGTGGTGAAGAACAACCGTCCCCATACCAAAGATTATTCATACTGTGTTATTAAGTTGGCTCATGACCGTCTTTTGGGTTTCTGGCTTTCTGTGTCACCTCGACGACTACTTTTCACCAGTGTCCAGTCATGTAATATATAATACATCCGTCTCAGTCAGTTTTGAGCTTCGGTCTTTCCGCACATTGCCCCTGTGGCCTATAACTGTTCGAAACAGTTTCGCGTTTCGCTATAAGTTATAAAAACAAAAGGTAATGCATTAAACTTTTTCGCTGTGTGTTCGTTTACCAGCCTAGTTGTGTAGAATCACTTGGTAATGATGTCACGTTCTGAATGATTGCTAACAATTACACAGTGATTGTTCCATATAGTTAATCTGGTGGTAGGTCAGGAAAAGTTTGTCTCTAGAAGTCAGATTCATGCTATTACATATTCAACAACAATGGACACTTGAAACCTCATTGTATTTTGTTAGGTTCTTGCGCATTCATTCGATAGTCGGAAACGTATTTTTTTTTCTTTCACTAACAACGATGGGAGTCACTCAAACGAGCAACAACAGCTTTTAAAATCGCCTCCTTCATTCAATTGTTCACTCATGCAAACTGATGTTCACGTACCATATCTGGCAATTGCCTCCTAGTATGACCAATGTATAGTGTTTGGTAATGGACAAACAACTGAGCTTACACACAGCGGATTGTAAAGCGTGGCGGCTTTTTTTCTACGTTATGACATGGTGACTTGGTCGAGTGGAAGCCCGCGTATAGCTGGGCTGGATAGTCAGTTGCATCGATCGCTTTTTTGCTGTGAGCATCCCTTGAAGTGGAAACTAACGTCCTTTCTTATCGAAAGATTACCGTCTGCGTCGTTCTCCAAATAAAATGTGCTAGCTAGCCACTCCTTATTAGGACTCCTTGTCGGAATTTCATCCTGGTTTCTAAAGTGTCAGGGACACTGATTTTCGTTTGTGTGAGTGTTTTACTTTTGCCAGATGAAACGAAACTGTCGAAGTGGATGTGTTAGTCACACCAGTTTTGTTCTTGATGCACTTGTCGCCGATTCAGGCTCTTTCCTCCTACGCAGGGAACCCATCTGGTCATTGTTCTGTTATTACCGAATAAATGTAACGCCATTGTGACCGATTTTACTACTACTAAACTACTTCAATTTGGATTCATCGCTGAGGATGGGAGACATCCTGTGCATATCCTTTAAGTGATCGGTTGTTCCCCTAGCTTGGCATTTAGGTAGTAAGTGTTTTATCACCGAATGGGGTGGCATCATCAGTGCGTATGCTTTTTGTGCGTTTACACACTGTTGATGTTACCTAGTTCGGTAGTGGAATGTATGTAACTTAAATACTAAGTCCAGCGAGTAACTGAATGCTCGGACCATCAACCCGAGCTGAAAGCAGCACCACTGTTCCCAACCATCAGAAATCTACGTAACGTCTCTGCAGTGTACGTTTCTCAGTGTATCAGTTCCCGGCTTGTTTATGGGAATATTCATCAGTAAAGAACTCAAGCCTGGGTCCATTGTTGCTCCATCTGTCTGGTTGTAGATCTCTTTATTGAACCACAAGTGGACTTTTTGTTTATGAAGCATTAGTAGTTCCCACAACTCATCCTTCTAGGGATCCGCGTTTCTGTCCGTGCATACAGGTTTTACTAACTTTTTCATTCCCTTAATCGTCAAAGGCTCAATCTGGTCTTGTTCTGTTTGTGTCCATTTGGCATTTTGTGTCACAACTGATGGGCACATACAAAATGCTATTCTAATTCCACTGATCTAATAAGTTGGAAGCTAAACGATCAAGAATGTTGTGACACACAAATTCTTGGTTCCTCATCAATAGAATCCGCTACTGAACTGATCACTTTTTCTCTTCCCAAATTTGATCTTTCTAGGAGGATTGCTATGCACAAAAAAGAAACCTAAATCAAGTGATCTTTTTCGAATTGGATCAGTCAAACAGTGCAGTGCTGTATTGACATGGTTGTTCGTATGCCTATGAATATTAACCTCGTAGCTAAAGTTTCAAGCTTTGCTTGCTTCAGAAGTCCTGTGTTCTAGGTTTAGACATCTTGAGAGTATTTAGCACATGATTGACCTACAACGTGCCTCATAAAGACGTAACTTTGCAAAAGCTGAAAACCTGAAACGAATTTCAAAGTTAAGCTAAAATCTACTTCTAACACCACTATTATTCTCATCGTGATCATCGTCAGCCTCAATGCTTTTGGTATTCACATGACGGATTTCTCACCTCACATAACAACTGTCCTTGTTTTTTCTGTTACTGACTGCAGAGTCTAACAAAAGGGTCTATTCAATCTTCCGACCGACTAATGAAAGAGTTGCGTGAGATCTATCGATCCGAAAGCTACAAACGAGGTGAGCAACACCTATAGGCAAGAATGCGTACGCTTTGTTCTCAAACACTTCACAGGAACTCCTTGCTGTCTTTTTCAACTTTCCTGTTCCACAACCCTATTCACAACGCCTCTTCGCTTCCTTGTCACTCTAGGTATATTTACCGTGGAGTTACAGAACGATAGTCTGTATGATTGGAAAATCAGACTGTACAAGTAAGTTGATCACCGTGCTCCTGTTAGACGTAATATTCTTATTTAAATGAGTTGCGTTAAATGTAAACATTGCTTGCTTTCTGAACCCCTACTTACACTTGACTGTCCGCTAGCTTTGCTGTACGTAATTGATGAATGTACTATTAATCGGGACTACCAGTTGGTCTGCGTTTTTCGCGATTTTAACAATCAGTGGGAATCGGTAATGGATGTTTGCAGTTTAACTGATCAGAGTTCTATCTATGTTACTATCTTCCTAACAAATGGTATCATTCGCCTGGTTCTTGTTAGAAGGGATCTACAGTACTATTAAATCGCAGATAGATTTGCAGGCTTATTCCAAATATCTCACTGTTTCCGTTTATGCGAACACAGCTAGTAACATTTAATTTAATGTATAATCATTATGTATTAGCCACGCCGCTTTTCGGAGCTTCGCAGCTGTGAATCTACAACCCAGGCGTTCCCATAATATACGAAGTTTGTACTTGGGTGAACAAGGTTGACTACTGAAATCCCGTTGGCTGTTTACATTGCCATTCCCGAAAAGTAGTCATCCGACAGCGTGATTTCCCTTGATCGTCATTGCACCAGACAGAGTTGGCGGCATTCGTTTCCGAATCAGCCTGTTTCAGTGACCAGAGCAAAGGGCAAAGCCTTCAGCATATAATACACCAACACAAACTTAAAAAACTACAAGGGCTACTCTCCCCATGTTTCTCAGGGCGAGCGGTTTATCAGACGACGCGAAAACTTACTGATACAAATAAACCTAAGAACGAGTTAGCCTACATAACAACCGTCTTTTCATTAATGGTTCGGTGTAAGTTGGTGACCTACTATTCGGAGATGGCAAGCTCATTCGTCACAATGCCACATGATCTCGTCACCATGACCTTTGCTTAGCATGCAGCTGCCGCTAATTAAAATCCCAAATGACAGTCGCTATCGCATTCTTCCATGCTATCCGGTTCGAAGCTACATGTTTCAAATATATAAGATCGATATTACAACCCTTAAGACCTACTTAGACAACGTCATAGTGTAGCAGCTTCTATCCACCAGGATTCCGCATATCTGCTTTTTGCTGCCCACACAGCAGCTTCTACGGAACGGGTTCCTCGGTCATCTTACAATTATGTGTCCGTTAATGTAACTAGTTCACCATCAGCATGGCTTTATTCTCACCTGTGCATGGTCGACGAATCACCTCAGTGTTCGGATCCATGTCCAATCGCAGGATGCCCAAAATGTGCCTTGTACATTGTAGGAGGAAGGGGATAACTCACAGCGCATTCAGTTGATACAGTGTCTTAGTCTCATTACTGTATATCAGCGTGGATAGCACCGCTACGCGATAGGCAAGCAGCTGTGCTTTCACCATCAGGCTGAGATTCTTCCAGATTCGTTTTTCATAATCTTCGAAAACATCATAAACCTTAGTGGCGAGAAGTTGCAACTTACAGGCCATAGAAATATCTGTCAACGGTTTATTACCCAAGTACCAAAATCTTGTACGGCTGTCCACAGCGTCTTCACTGGTACCGATTTCATGTGTAGGCATAGCACCTCCGCTCGGAGAAGGCTAAAGGAAAGAAAGTTTCTTACCTCTGTTCACATCCAAACTAAACGTGGTGGACGCAGTAGGAAGAAACATAGCTATTCTCTGCAGTATTTTCCCCGCTGGGTACAAATGCCACATTGTCATCTACAGTCTATAGCAGCCGAATCGCATAACACCCTCGGAACACCAAAACGTCGATTGATCACCTGACAAATCATTCTCCAAGTTCCGAACGATGACTGTTCGTATCACAGTCAAATACAAGCCAAATAAGGTTGCAATTGGAGAACAATCCCGCTTCACATCAATGAAAGTATCAAAATAATTAGAGGCCAAATCATACGAATACACCTTCGCCTTCATACCAGCATGTACTATTTTACGTAACTTAACGAACTTACCTGAATATATAAACCTAATAAGCACCGCCCACGTATTATGACCACAAAAGACGTCTGGCGTGCGAATTTGTTTATTGCATGATATCCCGTATGGTTTATGCTAAAATATAGGACAGCGAACGCATACGCTCATTTGCATGAGTGACATGTATCCACACACATTGGGCAGTAGTACATTGTTATCCGCCTCGGTGACACATCTCCCATAATGCGTACACACTGTTCCGCTAATCACTTTTGATCCCGCCTCTTCCCGGCGTTGAAACCTGCCCTTAAATTCTCTAACGTACGCACTACACTACTTACAAACGACTCTACATCTTATACAACACTCCTCTCTACTCTGAGGTTTCCTGGCTCCTCTGTATCTGCTGACGACTTCTTTTCGATCGACGCACTGTTGCCTCCCGACTTATTGATTTCCTGCATATCTTCGGCATATCGTCACACTTTGCTAACTCACTACCATGCACTCGTTTCGTCTCGCCGTCTTTCCTAATAGTGCATACTGGGCGCCGTTTTAAAATTACGAGACACAGACCTTTTCATTCAGGCAGACTTCTTCTTGAGCCTGAGCCGTGGGCATCTGTGTTCTGATAATCTCGATATTTCACCCGTTCTGCTGGATTGAACGTTCTAGCTTTGCCGAGTCGTTGAGCTGTCGATTGGTCCTCTGTGTGTGCCTGTGACACTTCCAGATTTTACTTGGCTTCTCCTCTCTCGACAACCAATTCTCTAGTGGAATCGCTGCACTCTGGCCATATTCCAATATCTTGATCCATTAGAAGCCAAAGGGTTCTACCGTACATCAATTGAAATGGGGATTTCTTCGTGCTCGCCTGAACGGACGCACGGTGAGCCCATAACACCAGTGGTAACGCAGTCTCTCAGTCGCTTACCGTAGCTGGTAATCACCTTTTCGTCGTTCGGTTGTTACGCTCAGTGAGCCCATTCGTCTGCGGGTTCAAGTGCGCTTGATTCCCAGCTGTTGTATACATACTCGGAACTCCTCGTTTTCGAAGCATGGTCTGCGATCCGCTAAGATCGCCTTTGGTACATCGTGTTTCGCTGCGATGTGCTTCACCACCATGTCTCCCACCATAGATATCTTTTGATCCAGAACGCCAGTCGCTTCGATCCAACGAGTGATATGTTCTTTCATGACCAGAACCTTGTGGTTACCGTGAGTGCTCAGTGGAAATGGGCGCATCTGCTGGACTCCCCCACTGCTGCATTTCAGGAGCCGATACTGTTGGCAAGGAAGTGCATAAGCCGTCACGTTCTCTTTCATCTCCGGCCGATATGCTCTTTGTTGCAGCAGGTCGTAAGTCCCGGCGCATCCAGTATGTGCCATTTCATGGCAGTTTCCCACCAGTCTCCTCCCCAGTTGTCTCACCTTGACCACCACATAAGAGCTGCCAAGGCCACTCTATCCTACCAATTTAATACACCCACACTGTTTAGACCAACTCTTGTTCATTGGGAAGCGATTGTTCTCAGCTCTTCATCCTTAGTGTCTGTTGGGATTCTCACACCTCTTGTCAGAGCGTCGAGCACCTCGTCCTGCCGCTATAGGCTGCTCTATCACCGAAGAATTGACGCCAAAAGTCATTCGGGGGAGTTTTACGTCTACCTGCGTTCGAAAAAGAAAATCAGCGACGTAATTGCTAGAACCAGGCACATGATTGATCGTGAAATCATATTCCTGCAAACACAACGCCCATCGGACTAATTTGCCTCTCGGGTCCCTCGCAGTCCTAATCCACCCTAGAGGTTTGTGATCCGTCTCCACGTGGAACTGTTGCCCTGACAAGTACGGCTTCCAATTGTCCGGTACTCAAACGATTGACAAACACTTCTTCTCAATGGTTGAACAATTTTACCCCGCTAGAGTCAGGACTGTGTGGTCTCATTCGATTACTCTTCCCTTTTGCTGAATACTGCCCCAATGCTACGGTCACTGGCAATGAACGTTCCTTGTGTATTAGGACGTCTCAGCGTCAGTTGCTCGTTTATCTCTTGTTGCACTCACATGAAAGCCCTCGCGGCATCGTCGGTCCACTCAAATTGCCTCTCCTTTCGAAGGAGTTCGTACAATGGCAGTGTAACGAGCACGAGCTGACTGCTGAACCCACAAATTAGAATTCGGAACCACGACCTCTCTAGTTGTCAATGTTTTCTCTGACAGTGACACCTAATTTCACCTTGACTCACCTTGTGTCTCAATAACACCACCGATGACCGTCCGAGTTGTGACTTATCGGCATTTATCAGGATTCCCGAGTCATTAATTCGTTTCAAGACAACATCTAGGTAAGCAGTATGTTCCGATTCCGTCCTACTGTGTATCACAATATCTTGTCTACATACTGCCACATTCTTTACTCGTTTTACCAACTGAATCATCAGGCCTCGAAATGTGAACGGTGCCCCGGATAAGCCAAACGGTACGCACTTGAATTGGTTCTGTTTTTCGCCCACCGTGAATGTGGTTTTCTCACGATCTGTAGGTTCGATTGCTATCTACCAGTATTCGGGATGTAAGCCCAACACCGTGAAAAACTTCGCTTGTTGCGACTTACCAGCATTATCAGCGACGAATGGCATTGGCACAAAAACGGTATTTCTCGTTGGACTTCTTCATTAGGGGAACAAGCGAGTTGTACGGACTGTTGGATTCTTCGTTAACATCCTCATCCAGCATATTCTGTATTTGCTTTTCACTTTCTGTTCAAAGTGAACCGGTGCCCTACGGGGTCCGTGACGCCAGTGTTCTAGTTGTTGGTACTTCATGTGCAACCTAGTTGCGGAGTCCGTACGGATCATCGTCGTTCGTGAATAACACGTATTTCTCGACCGTAGACTGGAGCAAGATGACTGTGTAAATGGGGGTTTTTGCCGTGCGTACTTGGTAGACAGCTTCTTGAGCTTTAGGTCAATCACGGCATCTGTTACACCAAGGAAATCGGCTTTGAGGATCGTTTCCTTAGTTTCTAGGGACACAACAAAACAGTGCTTCACGACATGGCTGCCAGTACGCACCCCACATTCTTTCACACCATCATCTAACAGGTTATGGCCCCCAGCTATCCTGATCACCGTATATATCGGTTTCCCGTTTTGCTTCCCTGCACGAGTAATCAATGAAATAGCCGCCCTCGTATCGACCAAGTAGCGTTCAATCTTTCCGTCAACTTCAACCCTTGTATATACGCCCCCTCTCTCAATCGCTCTCATTACCAGTCGACCTGTCCATTTAAAGGATCAATCATGGGACACTATTTTAAGACCTCCTAAACCACCGGGTTGGGCAGCCTTTACAATATCCTTGTTCACCACAGCCGAAGCAGCTTCGTAGTCGAACATTCCTCCGTGATGCTGTTCTCATTGCAGCTACATCCCTTGCCAGCTGCTCCAGTGCCTTCTGCATTTCTCCCGGTACATTATCCGCATTTCCGCAGGTATCCACCGAAGCCACGAATATATTGCTCCCAACTCCCACATCATCTTTGCAAGTTCATCAACGTCTATCCGCCAGGCGTCATCGGCAGTACGAACTTGGTCGTGAACCACCATCGGGACACCTTCAGTAAACTACTCCTTTAACAACTGCCATCGTGATTCTTGATCCAATTCTGGTAGTGCTCTACAGAGCGGCGGCGAGCACGAATGGATCTACACCTTGTCCAAAGCTGGTCACTTTGAACCGCCGCATGGCCTCCTGGCGGTTGACTGGGTTGTCAAACGCAACTACCAACGCTTCCTTCGCAGAGGCCCGCTTCATGTTTGTAGGGTCTCTGCGCTGCGTCTGACATCCCCTTCACACTGCCCTTCACCAGCGTCCGCAGGGTAGTCAACTTCCCATGGTCGGTCTTGACTCCGACCACTTTGACCACGTCCTCGAAGTCCTCCAGAAATGCCCGGACGTCCCCATCTTCGAAAGACTGCGACCAGAGTATCTTCATCCTTGTGTTTGTCACAGCACTGCAAAGGACGCTTCACCTGGGGAGTTGTTTATTGTGTGAAATCCCGCACAGGGTATGTTATTACAGGAAAACGAACTTGTACATTCATTGGCATGGTTGATGTCTATCCACACACATTCGCCTTGGCGACACGTCCCTTCTAGTGTGTACACACTGTTCCGCCAATTGCTTTTGGTCCCGCGTCTTTCTGACGTTGAGACATGCTCTTTAATTCCCGAATGTACACACTATACTACTCGCAAACGAAGCTGCATCTTATGCAATACACGATACCTCGCCGCTCACGGAGTTGAATGTCTCGGTGAAATTCACGTCACTTTTCCTGACGTTGGCTAGCGGCAAACACCATGTCGACTGTTTTGCAGTCTGCACTACTCATCAAATACGTTCGTCTTCAAGACTTAAACACTAAGGAGATTGAGCAGGGTGCCTGGATGTATCTTCCCAGTACATCCTGGCAGACTTATTCTCTGACACCTATTCGTGTTCTGCCTGCTCCCTTCGTCTTTAGATAAAGGCCCATTCGAATTTTCTCTGAACTCATGCGGGACTGTTTCTTCTTAGATAAGGTGGACCAATTGAAGCGAAGCATGTTGAAGAACAGGGCCACCACGCTCCATGAGTTCCCCAAGCAGCTAACCTTTATCTGCAGCTCTCCCGCTTCTATCATTTAATGGCTCTCGGAGCAGGTGTCCATTTAGTAACTTGCTGTGACAAGTCAGTTCAGTAGGCTGCCAAATCATCTGCGCCGGATGCTCATGTCGCCTTGCGATTATATGTAAGGAACATTGCAGATGCCGTCCACTAGTGTTTTAGTATGGCCAGTGGACTGTCTTGAATGGACCATGAAACTCTGTGCTGTCAGTCATCGGCATAGCAGCTCACCTTGTTTTTTCAACCAGTTTCCCTTGATTCCGCGAAGCCCTTCACTTTGTTTACAGCGACCGTTACGGAGTGTCCTCTTCTAGTCTTCAGTCCACAGTAGGAACAACCAACGCTTCATTCGTCTCCTCACTAGACTCGAAATCCTTGTCGTTGAACCGGCCCGAGCGCTTCTAAAAGCGAGTACCGGTTGTACCAATGGCTGGTGCCGCAACCGGCTCATTGAGATGTTGCCACATACAGTCGAGGGTGGTGGATGCGAAAGCGCCTTTGAGACGAACAGTGTCTACTTGCGGGAAACCAGTCGTGGACATAGATTGCCCCAGCCGTCCAACGTCCAGTCTTCGTCGCAGACCAGCCGATCTACAATAAATGAACTTGCAAACAAGAATAAATAACTTGGTAACGACCAGTCTGTGATCTATACTGCACTCAGCCATACACATCATTCGTATGATACGTGTCTCGCCGTCGTCTGATCACACAATCACGCAAACGATGGATGCCTTTGGGCCGTTATACCGTTCGCATTCAGCTGGAAGCGGGTGCTCGTGATAGCTAACTTGTTGGTATTACTTAAGTGGGCTAGACGGTTACCTTTCTCATTAATTGCAGCGATGTCTTACGATCCCAGGACACTACCAGGTCGTTGAGTCAGGCCCAACTCACCCACTGAAATCGCCATTTGGCAACGTCGGTCAAATTGCGATGAACAGCAAATCTTAAGGTTGGTCCTTTGTATCACCGGTGTGACACGTGGTTGGCCCGTGAATGCTAAAGTGTCAGGCTTATCTCAATCAAGTCCCAGACTCATGGTCATGAATCAGGGACGGAAATCGTGTGGTTCACTTATCATCGATCAAATGACGCGATCAGGAAATGTGAAATAAGCGCCATGCTACCAGACATTTACTGACTAACCTACCACCAGAAGGTATAACCAGCACGCACGTTGTTCCGCAAACTTTGTTCCACTCAAGGCCGCGAAGTTAGTGTCGTGATGACATATTTCCACCACCGTCAGTGCGGTGTGGCGTTCAGATCGTCTAATGCCGCGTCGATCCAACAGCATATGCACACTTCTTTAGACAGCCAGGGTAGGGTTCTGTTTCTGATTGTTACTAATTGTTGTTTCACTGTTCTTCGCTCGGGTTAATGATTTAGGCTTTCGGACGTTTCCCAAGGTCTATTTAGGTTGCATCACCAAATGCTTGTATCACTGAGCAAGGCGACACCATCAATGCATGTGTTTGAGTGTGGAGGATCATGTAGTTTAATAAATGCCTGCTTTTATACGCTAGTGTGAGTTGACCTTTGGGCCAATCAGAATTCAGGTCAAAAGGTCAACGTTATAACTTAGATCTATGTTAGATTGATAACTCTGACACTTAGTCAGCCCAGGGCAGAATGGGAAAACGTGCCGGCAATAGTGCGTGGCTTTATCGAACACATGCATAACATCCTACTGACAATTAGACAGATAACACAGGCAGTCACCCAATCGATTGTGAGGTTAACACGATTGGATCGTTCGGGGCCGGGTGAGCAAGAGGGACACACGGGTGCGCGGGTGGACAGGTGATGCGCGGACAACAGTAGGCTCGGGTGTCATGGTCAACTTACTCTGATGTACAAGAGTGGACATCCATTAAACTACACCAACCTCGGTGTTCAAACACCCACTCACACTGATGATACTTCGTTTGGCGTTGAAACGTTGGTATCCTTGGCGTTAATGCCAAGCTCGGCCACATCCGAGTACCTAAAATGTACTGCTTCCACAGGCTTGCCCAAGATGGCTTGAGAAGCTGTCCACTGGACCACTGACCATTAAAACAAAAGAACGCATAGTTTTCTTTGTAGGTCCAGCCCAGGCTCTGACTGAAAATCCGCACTTTCGAACCAGAGGGGTACACCTTGTTCGGACCCTATTCGTAGCCGACGGCTCAAAAGTCTGACTCATAGCACGAAGAGGCTAACTTGGCCGAAGAGTGCATTGGATAATGCTGTGACTTCTAGTTCTGATTACTGCTATACGCAGTAGATGTGATCAAAGCATCGTGATGCCTCCAGTGAGCATTGTGAGTTTTTCAGCCTTACGGATTGATACGTCAGCAGTGACGACCGGAGTGCTGTTTGTTCGAGAGTATCCTATCTACTTTCCTTCTTCCAAATGTGGAAACCGGCACTGCTGCAACTGAGTATGTTTCTGCTGTGCACTCCTACGCGGTCGATAGTACGATGTACCACCGTGTGAGCACAAATGCCCTTCATCTGGTTGCGTCTCTTTGGTCGAGTGGGACCGAAGTCCTATTCAGCATAACCCTCCGGATTGATGCAGGGCACAGCCCTTAGCACCACGCCAAGGTGGCAGAAAAGGCCAGGCCTCCACGAACACACAAGCAGTTTCATTTTATCCTTCTGAAATTACGCAATCAAATCCGCAGTATTTGACGGATGGGTTTACCAGGCCCATTCGTTTGGTCTTACCCAGTTGGTTCTGGCTGGGGTGTGTGCTGGCTCCGTTCCAATAAAATAACGCACGCAGTTGGCAGGCTTTGATGTTTAGTTCGATTCGCAGTTGATACGTACCCGAGCCACGCTATTCGGATTGGGCTTTGGACTGAATTGGTTGATCTTTGGTGACCGATCTCCGTTTAACTTGAACAAGTTTACCAGATTTTAGCGAACCTGCGTTTTTCAGCTAAATGATTGGCAGTGATTTTAGTGATGTTAGTTTTGAACCTGCTCTCCTAAACGGTTTTCACCATATACCTGTAGGCGTTATTGATCTCAATGTTCATAGTCCATTCAATATACTCTGACTTCCTTATGAGGTAGAAAATTTTTATAAAGCAGGTTGCACCAGATGGAATAATTTTTTACGAGTTGCTCGGTAAAAGTATCGTCATGTGTATTTGTTCACTAATTCTGGACGACGTTCTGTAACTTCGATACTACAATGTCATCGTCCGTTATCCCGTTGTCACAACATTAGGCGACAAAATTGATTTGAACTTCGGATACCCTGCCTTTCCGGGGGAAATGTGAAACAAAGCTACATTAGGGGGTGATAATGTATCCTATTTTGACAACTAGTGACGCTGCGCACGGAATCACTGTTGAGCAAATGTCTACAAGTGAAATCGGTTCTTCTAGACATTGTGGAGACAGAGTTTGGAGACCTCCGAAGCAGAACAGCAGTAATACGATCATTTCTGCCAAACTTATCAATGTTAAACGAAATTCAATGGGTTTTATCTGCGAGCGTCTTCGGGAATGTGTTGCTGATAGGTAGTATGACTCATCTGATAATAGTAATAAAATGTTTGCGAACAATTCAGACTTCGGGTGGATTCAAACCAGCGGCAGTAACGACACGCTCAAACGCAACAAGCGCTGTACAGGCTGATCCACGAAGGTACGCTGAGAGCCCGGAAATTTCACATTTGGGCTCAGTTACAAGCCCAACACTTTGTGTGTCATTGAACCCGCCAAATGACCCAGTGGGCTGACTACTGAGGCAGGATTTCTCGAAATTCTTGTTAGTAATACAATGGTGCTGGTGAATTCCAGCGTGAACTGACTGAGAAGTTCCACCCAGGTAATCAGTCTCATGGATCATTTTTGGATATCGTATTTCGGTAGAACAGATGGCTGAAAAGAAACATGAAATTGCCGAACGTAAAAGCTCTTTGAGACANGTGTTAACCACTGATGTATTGATGTCTATGATGATGATGATGATTCTTAAAACTGTACCGTGCGATGTTTCACTTGGCTGTCTGTGATAGTTCTAATATGTATTTTTATCACTAAGCGCGTCAATATTCTTCGTCAGTGCATCCGGATATGCTGTCAAAAACTTTCTTTTCGATGTCTGAATGGTCTCCATTGACTTACACAACTTTATTAACAGTTGTTGGGTACTACTGCTCACAGGTAATCGAAACAATGTTTCTTCTAAGTTTGGTGATTTGTCCGATTTCAACTTACAGGAAACTCCTAGTCGTATGATCATTGATTAGGGTTAACCGGTCAGTTGCTCTCTCTCTCCTCTCGAGGTGGTCGGACAGCCTGAGTATTACTCAAAAACGACTGTAGCTGAGTGTTCGCATATGGTAACTTGGTCACGTCTAATGGGAGATCATTAGCACAATGATGTACGCTACTGACAAGCTCTGACAAGGGCGAAACACGAGTATAGTGGTTTATTTCGAAAGGGGTCGGCTGAAAAGTCTATGCGATCGATTTTGATTGCTTTTCAATTGCTAATAACCCAAAATCCCTACTGCTTATCAGACACACATATTAGTTGACATATTGCTATATCTTTAATACCTTTTTGACACCGTCTCTGCTGCCCATTTGCTGGACCCCATACCATCAAGATTGGCATAGGTCATCAGATATAGGGAAGCTTATTGAAAGCCACCAACACACCATCTTTCATCTGCTCCAGCTTATATTTTTACAAAATATACAGGCCTTTCCTAGAGAAACACAATCGAGCCGCACCATCATCGCTTATTTGCACACCGTACTTTGGTGATATCGGTGTATATATGGTTTTATCAACGCTATCAGTAACTTTGATATGATGTTACGCGAGTTTGTACACACGTTGTATATGCAACCACCGTCAGCTTCGTCCACGTTGATTCGCCTGTGTTGAACCGGTGCATACTAATATGAATTGCTTATGTTTCATTCCTACCGATTTGACTCATCCACTCTTTTCCTCTATCTTACTCGACCGGCGGGGCACGCAGAGTTGATGAGGACAGTGGGTTGCACAAAGATTTGCTTGCGCTAGCAAACTATCCGCAGCTGGAGAATCACATTGCGTTCCAGTTTATGTTCAAGGTTAGTCCGCGTTTCAGTTTTGCCTGCAAACATGCTGACTATCTTTTCATGTGCTAAACTTCCATAAATCACACGGTGTACAGTAGTCTAGTCAGTCTGATTTAAATGTTCGCCATTCCTGCGACATGACCTGTATCAGCTTGTTACTTTAATCCATGCTACCGTTGATTCTGTCGTTAGTTATTCACAAGCCATACTCTGATCCGACCTTTCAGTTCACTCTCACGTGCCCGTATGAATGGGGTCATTGGATAACCAACTGTTCTCTGTCTCATCTGTCCAAGTCATTAATTGATATTAAATTGACTTCAGCAGCCATCCGTCATGTGTCTTGGAGCTAGTGCGTGTGTTTGCTTGCGCCGCACGTGCATTCATGTCAGCATCAACGAGCCAACCCACCCACTGTATGCTAATTACCGCGGCCGAGCAGCGATCACATGATCTGATAACACGTGCCTGGTCCGTTTAATCAGGACAGACAGATACGATAACACACATCGTTTGAGGGTTGAGCTAGTTGGGTTATTTTACAAAACGGCCAAGTTGCATCACCATCCCGTAATGACCGCCAAGACCATCGCGTTGTGCGGAAAAACGAGACCCATCATTTTGTTAAAAACCAATCGCGGAGTCACGTACGCGACCACATGAACTACTTGCTTGAGATATACTGGGAACAGTTTGAATCACCACACTGGGAAATCTAAGAGTTAGCATTAAAATGTCCAACTTCCAGATCTCCTGTGAGAAGAATCTGAAAAAGTTCCGGTTCATGTGTCATTTACAGCGACAATACGCCGATGCGTTTTCTGACATTGGTGTATCATATGTTTGGTGTGATCGTCGAAACGACGTGACCCAGTTCGTGTCTGTTGTAATCCCAAACCGGAACTTGTTATACGGCTGTTTTTTGACAGCACCTTTACGGCCGTACTGACCTGTAACCCTCTAAAGTTCATGATGCTACTTCCATACTGGTCCGTTGTTAGTCTCATGTGAGTATGGACAGTCCGCATCAAACCAGAAACCGCTTACATGTTTTTGGTGACCTAATCTAGCTTGTTTGTAGTGGTGCTTAGTCGGTGTTCGTGTAAATCGCAGAAGTATGTTTTGTTTTTGTCATTTATAGGTTCGGACACGATTTCGACTTTCGTATCAACGTAGGATCCACTCTATTGTATGGTTTGGACATTTGGCCATTTTACAATGAATCTGTAAAGTAAATGTCTGTTTGATCATCTTTGTCTCCACTACCTATTCCACATTATGTAGGTCGGTTACATCAACGATTCGACGATTTATTCGGGCGCAAACAGTTTTTTTCCAACAAGGCTTTTGTTTCTACACAGCCTGAACATTTAAGCTGGACATTGTTATTATGTGACAGACAAAAGTAGTCGAGGCAACCGAGTTGTGAACCACTAACAATCTACTACGTTTTTACCATCGAATTCTTCCGCTCCCAACCCTGCCTCAAACACCTCGGTTATACAATTCAGGTGTCCCCCCAGCTGGACGTTTTTTGGTCGCGAATTATTTACTGTGACCACTAACAGTGTTAGTAGAACTGCTGACGTGATCACAAAAAATAACGATTCTGATTGTTCCGTTGAGTAATATGGGCAGGCATCCCCTACCCGGTTACGACCATCATGATAGCTCAACTCGCTGGCTAGAAACGCTATCCGAGATGGCAGCGTTACCTAATCAATAACGTGGGTGTATTCATACCATTTCTAGTTCGACTTAAATTATTCCAAGTTAGTGTTGCTGGGAACAGTGGCTCAAACTCTAGCACCCTTTGGTCAAGTTCATGGCCGTTATGAATGAATGTAAGTAAATGAACGCAGCTCATTTGAATCCTGACTGTTCAGTTGAATAAAAGTGATACGTGTGGCTTGACGAGGTGAATACCCCTTTCGTGACAGTTAAAGCCAGCTATCTTGTCAGTTGTGTTTCAACTCCAACTACATCTATTTCAGACCTAAACAATCAAAGTCAAGTGCTGAAATACGTCATCTTCCTTCTTTTTGTTTCTCTGTTCAATCCATCCAGGAGTCTTATCCGTTTGAGCCGCCGTTTGTGCGAATTATTTATCCAGTCATTGAGAACGGCTATGTATTGGCCGGTGGAGCCATTTGTATGGAACTATTCACCAAACAGGGCTGGTCTAGTGCATACAACATTGAATCGGTGATTATGCAGCTGGCCGCCACGCTGGTTAAAGGTCGTGGCCGCATAAATTTCACCGCCTCCAATGTGAGTTTTATTGCTGTCACCCTGCTCACCCCATCTTCTTAGATTTCGCCCTTGTATTTCTCCATACGCATAGAAATATGTACGAAGGTTTATCCTCATCCCTATTGCACTATCAGAAAAGTCAGATTGTTTCATGGCTAAGAATGGAACTTACGTCCTCCATTCTTTAGAGATCGTTGGTCACTGCGCTGTTGGGATTGTTCATTACAACGCCTACTGTAGCACAACCGTGGCCTGACACTCGTTGTAGCTAGTCTAATCACAAGACATATTCGGTTTTAACTGCGCTCGTTTGTTTTTCCGCCATCTGTGTTTTGTCATTTTCCATGGTTGTTCACCTCTAATCACACTGACCCTCAGTGCCAGTCGTCGAACGCATTGATGTGTGGCCACAGCATCCTCGGTTGTAATACTGACTTCTGGAGTCTTTGTGTCGCAATTTTGCCCTGACCGTGACTGTGGTGTTCACATCTTCACACTTCGTCAAGTGCATGAACTGTGCTTTTGAGACATCAGAGGGACATTTGATCCAGATGACGAAGCTGCACTGTGAGACTGTCTGTTTGGGAAGAATGTATTCAAGAAGTATGTCAACCTCTTATAGGCAACTTACTGTCAAACCTCAGGCCTTGATAAGGCCGTATGGCAACGTATTGCAGACATTCGACACCTCAAGTAAGGTGCAATAAGTCCAGTTTTCCATTTCCTTTTCAAATTTACAGTAGGTGGGGTCTCAGAGTGTACTCTGGGAGACTGTGGATATGATGGTGTGGAAGTGCTTGCAGTCATTTCGATCAATAGAGTATGTAGATGACATTGCTCCTATCTGTGTGAGTTCACAAGGAGCCCCAAACATATTAAGCAGCTTCAGTTTGGCATGTCCTTTACACTTTCCTGATGCAAGATGCCTTTTGCAGGACACTTCGCGTGCAGTCACTCTTGGTAATGAGCTGTTTGAGATAATCGTGAAGTTCATATACTGTGGAAGTTCTCTCAGCACTGGTGAAATATCTGATGAGATCACAAATCATATCGATGAAGTTTGAGCGGCGTTCTCCAGCTCAAATCATTTCTAGTGCCGGTACGATCCACCTTTCACTTATAAACCGAATGTATAGTGTTAGAGGAGCAACTGCGAAGCCTGGCCCGTCCACGCAGAAGATTTTTCCAGAGTATCCGTTTTCGACGATCGATGTTTCCGAATCATTATCGGTGCGTAGTGGGAACACTATGTCAGCAGTGAGGAAGTTCACCAACGTATCTCCGGGACGACCAGATTCTGTCGATCCCTGACCGTATCGATGTTGTCTCACAGGCTTCGTTAGTCACATCTTACGAATGCCAGTTTACCGCTTGCCATGTCGTGCCTTGTTTTCAAGTGGTGATCGTACCAAAATCGGCAGTCTGGTGACCATCATATCTTGAGTTCGAAATAGGAAGATATTGCCAGTACCGCTTGTTTGAGTAGGGTATTCTCGGCTTCCTGATTGAAGTCCAAATGATAATTAACATCTCTGGTTATGGACTCTCTTTAGCATGACGAATAATAGAAATCAGTGGCGCTCCTGTTACGACTTTCTGCACGCACCGATGTGGTGTTTCCCCGCTCTCCTACTTCTTTCTCCTTTATTACTCTGCCTAATACTTTTTTTCTTCTCATACTCTGATATGTCCCCACTTTGGGTTGTCTTTTTTGTGTTGTATATATATATAGCTTTTTTCAGTGTGCATCTACGAAAACATCCTTCTATACAAGCTTAACTGACTTGTGATGTTTGTCCGGAGTTGCACGTTTTTGTACAGTTTCTCTTCATTTCTTAGGTACAAGTGTAATCCCTCATTTTAGGAACTGAATGTCTACCACAGCTGGAGTGTATCGGGGCTATTTTTTGCAGTCCTACTTTAACTTGCTTGAGTTCTACGAATGATCTTCAGTATTAGGTGATCCCTTCTTTTTTATGACGTTGAGGGTGCTCTTCCATTGCTAACATGGTCTGCTATACACTTCGTTAGTGGGTACCGTGCTCAACTGGCTTATCTGTTTGAGAGGCTACAACATGCTTCTTATGATGCTGCCTGGTTTGTTTCATCAGTGACAGTTTATCCCAAATCGGTACTTCCATAAATGTAAAATTCGTGAGACTAAATTGCTTTTCCGATAGGGGATACGAGCCGAGTAACAATTATCCTGTTTTCTTCGAAATTTGTATATGAAATTTTTAAAGGTTCATTCTTCCAAGTCGCTCTTCGCCAGCGAACTTACCCTTAAACGGGCTGTTTTAATCACAATGGAACAGTATTACTGTCGTTCAGTCTCATCATAACTGTTCTCTTACAGGTTTTCTAGATCACGTGGACGCAGACAAACATCACGAGGAAGTACACATGCTTCTCATTGATGCTTTGGATATGTTGGTCAATTATTGATTGCCTCCTGGAACACAACCTTCTTTTATCTTTCTATTACTCGCATTTCTTAATTGCTTGGCCTGTCTACGCAAGTGGATATTTCTTCCACAAGCACCCAAACGTAACACGCATATCACTGAGTTCGACTAGATGCCACCTCCCGTAATATGTTCAAACACAATCTGAAAGCTATAGAACAGTCAACCCAGGAGTTAGATGCGACCTGCAGTGGTCAAACTGCTGCCAGCTGTTCTCATTTGTCTATATCAATTTTTCTGCCCTGTTCCTTACGACGATAATCGGCTGGAAAACCGGCAAAGGGCACTCGGAGTGGCGGACGATTACGTGACCCCTTTAGTTTTAGTGTGACCCAATCGCCTGAGTTTTTATATCCCTAAACCTGAACTTTCTTGATCCCAGGTTTCTGCTTCTTATCCTCATCGTTGCCTGCTCGTTGGTGCCATTTGACGCGTGCAAATTGGTCGTAAACATTGGTAGTCGAAGATGGGTTTCGTTCTCTGCTGTGATCGAACGAATGACCTTAGGTACCCCTTCTGAAGTCGTATATATCATTAGATATTTGTTGTTTTCAGTTTATCCGTTGATGTTTATACTCTTCAGTCGATTCCCAATCTCTCTATGCGCGATCTACATTTCAGAGTCAGTATTCCCTCAGACGTGCACAGCTTTCCTATCGTGGTCTGGTACAGATTCACGAAAAAAGTGGTTGGTACACTCCACCACAAGCAGATGGCTAATTCGATGGGATCTGCAATACTGGAACATATGTCCCCGTTACGTGTTCGTGTCTGTGTGTATGAGTGACTGGAGAGTAATCTTTCAAATCCCCCTATCTTTGCATTTCATCCAACGACTGCCACACTTCCTTATTCATCCTCCGTAAGTCCATCATGACTTTCGGCGGCTCTCTTTATGCACGTCTGTGTTCTCGTGATCAGGTGCTTACACAGATACACGTGTTCAGTCGCTTCCCACATCTCATGGAGTGTCCATTGCCCGATCAACCCTGCCGCACATCCAAAATTTTCAGGTCCTTCATTCCTGTTCCATCAAGGATCGATCATTTCTCGTTGGTTGTTTATGGTCTCCACATTCTTCACTTAAATGTCTCTCTCTTTCCTAAGGTCCCTGATTCCATGGCGCGTTTGGTTCACTCTCCCACGTCTATTCAGATGTGTTGTCTATTCTGTTGTGATAATCCACTTACACACGTACGTTGAAATCGATCCGGCTCATCGTTGTATTCGGTGGCTTTCATCAGTGCCTGCGATGTGGTCACCGTTTGTTCATAGTTTCAGCTTTATCTTTTCTATCTATTTTCCGGGTCGAATCAGGTGAGCGCGCAGAATTGGATAGCGCGCTTGACAGTGTTGTTTTCACTTTTGGCCGGCCTGTCGTTCGAACCGAAATAAACTCGCACCGATGTGTTTGTGCTGTCCCGATTATGCTGTTTTATCCAGTTCCTTCCCGTAATTTCGTCATACGATTTTGGCGCACACTTCTTTACGGGTTATTCTTTTTCACTGGAGCGTAGAAGAAATACGCGTTGTTCACACAGGGCACAGTATTGGGCATGAGTTTCACAGTTTGTAACAAACAGGTGAGCTAGGTTGAGTGAACCGATCACTATGTTCTCGTCGTTTGTTTGCAGACGAAGTAGAAACGCAACAATTTGATTGGCTCTAGCCAACTGTTCTGTATGATCCGACTGTCTACTACCTTGACCAAACCTCGCAACTAATTGCGCTATTATTTGTTGTCCGTTTCTATTGATTTGTCTACCATGTATGGGTTCGTCTGCTTAATATGTGTATGCGCGTGTTAACACGGTGTGTTAGTTGGAAGACCTGAACTCATATCCCGTCATGTGCATGTGACTATGTTTGCTGTATCTCGTTAACAAGTGACTGGTTGCTTAGTGTTTCAAACGTATTGCGCATTTACCTGTTTGTCTGACCTGCTGAGTTGAAGTGATCGATCCGACTGGTCACTACCTGCCTATTATACTACAATACCCAGACGTGAATGGAGTGACTGCGTTAAATGCTTAGACTCGCCTGCAGTGTATTGCATAGGTTGTTCATTTTCGTCCACTGAACGACAGATCACCACAATTTGGAGTTCTTGCATAGAGCTGCGATGTTAGTTAGTACTGCTCCCGATTGTGCTATTCAACCCCAGCAAAGGTTGCTTTCTGATGGGTATTCGGAATGACATGCCTTGAGTACCACTCAAGCTCCATCACAACTTCTGCATCCGTTTTGGCTGTCCCACTTGGCAAAAAGTCGCTGGAGTTGTGTTTCACTTCTGTTGTTCTCAATCGGAGTTTAAACTGGCGAGATTTGAGCGTCGTTTTGTTTGCTCTCAACTAAAATACGAGCAGTCTGAATGAACGAACAATTCTCATAGTATCTCACTGGGTTCGGCGATAGGTAAGTATATCGCCGTAGGTTGAAACGCTGTATGTAAATTGTCCGTGCAGTCTATTAATAGTGCCTATGGTTTGAATTAGGTGATCCGTAAACGTCAAATAGCGCCTCAGGTCGGTGAATGTCTGGTACTTGGACTCAAGGCCGAACAGCGTGAGACTGCGATCAAATGCCAAGGATGTTCGATTTGCTATTAGCATTAGCCCTTTCCTACAAAGTGAACCTTATGTACAAACGTCCAGCCACATTCGTTTGTAGGCAATGCTCAGAATTCCCGATCTCCCCGAGAAGAAATACACCTCTCTTATGGACTCCAACCGATGATCCCACGACTAGGACCTTTCTCCAACCTAAACTCACTGACATCATTAACTTGGGTGATATTTTGCCTACTGATGAGTAACAGGAGCTTTTTGTTTTTACATAAGTTGTACATCGTTTACACTCGATTTTAGCTGTCGCATTTTTATAGTCTTCAGTCAGCCTATTTCGAAAACAAGCGCTACACTGAACATGTGCTCTTACAGCCTACCATTATCTTCACTAGCAGAGCTCCTGAAGATGTTGGAAAACTATGGTGTTTTTTATCAATAAAACCACATTCGAACGGTCGAAATCCGCATCCTATCTCAATCACTTTTGTTAATCGTTCACAAAAGTTTCCTGACTTTTTCCTCCATTTGCTCCGTTTTTTCCTACTTACAAAGCGGTTGTAAGAGAATGAATAAAGAGGAAACTTTTGTGAGCACGGGGAAGGTAACACGCAACCTCAGTTAACCACCCATTCACAACCATAAATGGAATTATTGGATTGACAACTCTACTGAGCTGAAGGACTACCGACCCAAAACTACCACACACTTGCTATCTGGGTTTCAGGTCATCAAACTGCAAACTTCGAACTAAATTTCGTCCACAGTTATGAAAGATGGCTGATAGATTGTTAAGGTCTCCATCGACGATCGTCAATGAAAACGAAGAAAGGGATGAGAGTGCGACGGTCTTTGTTGCCATCAGCTCACAGTCAATCTGGACAGCTCGTAAAATGGAACTTCAAGATACAACAAAGCAGAAAACTCGGTGGTTGGCCTAAACAAAGCACGCTTACTGAAAACGTCCTACTTGGTATGCCACGAATTATCAAGCGTTGATTAGTGTACTATACGTAAGTGAGGATTTTCCGCCCAAAATCCTGCGAATATCATCATGTCTCAACTAAGATCATCCGATAATGATACGGACAAAACGAAAAACAAGGAATATTACCGTGGCCTGTGATATCGAAGACGACTAATCTGTGAGAAACTGTATACCTTATCAAAAGTCCAATAAACATCCAGAGCTTGTCGGTACTCTTTTTCAACAAATAAAATATCCCATGAAATCAGTAGTAGTAGTACTGCTGATTCAAATCATGCTCAGTCGGTTTAATGAAGACAGTAACTTCAACCTAACTGAGAAGTTCTGATCACTGGGTTATTGATTTGATAGAACAGAGCTATTCTGTTCATTCTCCTTTCGAAATTACCGGCCAGGCTGAACACTATTCATACAAGGTTTTGGTTGAGCGTTTGGATTTGATCATTCGGTCATGCCCATTGCGAGGTTACTGGCGCTATGATTAACCCGTTATTTTCACAAGCACCAAGGTCAGAGTGCAAACTCCGATCCGGACAAGGATATGCACTACGGACATGCTCTAATAAGAACGAAACTCGAGTCTAGTGCTTCATTTCGAAGTAGCTTAGCAGAAACGCCTATCTGAATGCAAAGACTGCGATCAAATATGGGTGGTGTTCAATTTGAAAAAATTTCAATTCGTTCGCAATCTTGGGTAGGTTACAGCAGTGCAACGAAATCAGGCGGAAAGGACAAGTAAATATGACTTATGAAAAGTAGACGGGAACGAATGAAGCCGCGATGATACGACCTCGAAAGTAGGATCAGCAAAGAAGTCATGCAATGTTGATTTGGTTTACCTGGATGCATCACAAACAGAACAAAGGATAGGCGGGCGGGTCAAGGCGAGGAGGTACAAAGACGGATAGATGGGCAAGATCTGCAGAAATCGATTGCAATTTAGACAGTAGATCAACGAGACTGAGAATGGATCAGGAGGGATTTTGCCTTTATCCAGGACAGTCCGTACAACTAGTAATTGAGTCCTTTGTTAATGTGTCGATGATACTTGATGCAGCGAACCTGTCGAGAATGCCGTTTCTCCGTAGCGTGTTGGTAAGAAAATGGAGTTCGAAATCCGGCATATTTTTCGAGCAGATCTTCATGAAGCAAGATGTTTGAGAGCGAATCAATTTCCGTTTTTGTTTATGCGGAACAAAACTATGAGAGTCAGCATATTGGCCCATTCAAGTTTCTTTACAAATTATGCCTATCAGGATATCGGTAAAGGTTTACACCAAGGAAGTGGAATACTTCACTCGCCCCATTTCAACGGTGTACCGAATGAATTGGTGTTCTTGATTGAACACCCCGAAGGTACGCTTCACATCCACATCGTATGGGGGGAATTACGGAAATATTGTCGAAGGAGACAATGCTTGAATGCTCGCACACGGCAGCTCATTTTATGGCTTTCTCATTAAAGCCAGAATCGGACGCACGGGCACGTCCGTTACCACGCTACCAACCTGCTGCTTCAAGCAGCCAGCAATCTGACATTCTATCAACACAGTATATTTCTTATTCTCTCTGGTGTTTGGTTTCATCTGACAAAATCGCTTTAAGTTCATCAGTGTAATCAGACTTATTCATCACAATTATACTAGAACCTGTATCCGGTCTCGTGTTTGGAATATCTTCTCGTGTGCCCACTGCTTTAATGGCTGGTGGTGTTTCGGAGTAACAGACCTTTGCTGAATTTCTTTGTTTCTACGGCAACTGTAACAAGCGTTCATATGGTGGCAATATATTCCCATTTAGTCAGGGAACACAGAGGGTGACATACATGTTTTCCGTGATACACCGTCGATCCTATACAATTGTAGAGAATAGTAACGGGAACTAAGGTGTTTGGTTTATCAAAGTCAAAAACACATTCCCACAAACTGTCATCATTCACTGTTCTGGACTTCTGATCGAGGTCAGTTTTCTGTGTATGTAGGTGAATGGCCTCCCTTCACGTACCTGCTGACCCTATTCCTTCAGGTTCGCATTGGACACGGGGTGTATGCGGGTGAAACCACAAGTGCAACGCAAGCCACTTGAGCTGTCTTATGCGTGGCCGGTCACTCTGACAAGTAAATCCGTAAGTGGAGGCTGCCAAGTGTGTATGTGTGTGCTGGCAAAATGCAGTTGGGCTCACACATTTGTATGTCACACTGATGACTTCGTCAGTGTGCTAGGATAGTAAGGCACGAATCTGGAAATACAAGACTAAACTCTACTTATGGTTACAGCCCTGCTATCTTCCGCGTACGGAAGTCGAGGTTAGAAAATTTACCCTCTAACAGAATGCACCTCAATCACTCAACGGTTGTGTTTGAAAAACCCGTACTAGTTATCAGAAGCCTGATAAATTTCACGACACATCTGCGCGCATCAGTAGTTGGAACCAGTCCTCATCGTCTTATTTAGTGCACTCTGTTGCTGGGTTGGTCCCTCATTGTCAATTAGGTCAGAGGCTCTGGGTGAGCCTTCTGTGAGAACCTATATTCTGTTACCTGGCAGGCTTTTGAGTCAGAATCCCTGGCTTAGGTTCCTCAAGAAAACTTTATTTTATCCCACAGGCCAAGAGTCAGAGACGCAGTTTGAGGTCCCACTTGCCAATCTGAGGCATGCGCGTGGACGCAAGACGTTGGCCGTCCAGACAAGAAATTTCCGCACGCTGCTGGGTCGATACAACATCGGACGCCTGAGAAGTCGCATCACTCTGATCGTCATGGGACTGAACTGATACGGCATCGATATTGAAACCTTGAGTAAGATAAAGCTTGCAGACCAAAGCAAACCTCGAGAATCTCGCGCTGGGTACGCATTCTACTGGGTAAATTGCTCGGCAGAATGTACTAGGGAGCATGGTTTCTGCTTTACATCGGCCGACTGCATCAGTTCTTTGGTGATAGTTGAACTCCATGGCATCAGCCGTCGAAACATGTTCATGCACTTACGATTCGGTCAAGATAAGTCCGCCACAGTTCTTATTATTCATGGTCCATCTATGTGTCACGCCGATGATACGAAGGGTCAGTCTTATGAACAGCTGTCTGACACAATCTGCTTGACACCGGTAAGTGACCGACTGTTTGTTCTGGGTGGCTTCAACGCGTGAGTTGAGCATGACTCGGATACCTGACCGGTTCCCATGGCGTTGACGCAATCGACGAGAACGGTAATAATCTGCTTCACCCGTGTGTTACTTACGTCTTAATTATCGCAAGCACCGACCCACTCTGCTACATTGACGTAGTGGTCAAGCTTGTGCACTGCATCGATTCGGAGGGCTGTGCTGACTAGTACTTCGGTCTTTCCAGGTGCAACCTTATCAGACAGCCCAAAGGGAAGCATTAAGGCGAAATGCAGATGCACTCAGTGCTCTGTCACCCAGTAGCGATAAACCGCAAAATGGTCCGTAATCAAATGCGGCGTACAAATTTATTTTCACTGGTGATTTTCTAGTGAACAGTCTCAAACTTGGACAGAGTTCTCTATTACTTCACACTACAGTATACTACGCACTGTTTCACAAACGATGTTGGTGCCCAATTTTCTCGTCGGACCTTATCAAGTCTAGTGCAGAAAAAACGATAGAGTTTTGTGCAACTACCAGCTGATAGCTTCAGTTTATGGGCAATTGAGACTTCTTTCTGCTTTGAAATGCCCACGTAGATCGTCAAATATTACTACGTATTGGAAAATATTTCTGACACTGATTAAGTTAACCGTTTGACAGATTTCAGGCCAAGAGAGTAACTATAAAAATGTTCACCAAACTAGTATACACTCATGTGGCGAAAAATTGCAGTAATAGTTTTGAAGAATGTACCTTGGTTTTCGAAAAAATCGTCAGAGTTTTTCGTTAGTCAAGTTTATTCATAATAAGTTTCGTCCATGTTGGGATATTCGCAATCTTCTCGGTAGTATCAGTAACTATTACAACCAAGACTCATCAGTGTTAATGACGCTAAAAGTGTTTTTCGGAATATTTATGCTATAGTCAATTCTGAATCAAGCCATTTGGACATGCGAATATACAAGGTTAAAAGCCGGTAGTATGCTATCTTTCTGAAATACATATAAGCCATTTCTACTGGATAGAGAACGTCCTGATGAGGCCAGACCAGCCTGTCCTTACATCAACTTTGTGTTGCCTCACCTTCTATTTTGATCATCTTAGGTCAATCTCTTTTTGCGCAGTCAGTCTAATCAACCCGAATTGTTTCATATGGAATCGCAAATCGATCATTTCCATTCCACACCCCGCAGCTTGTTTAACGCCAAAATGCTGACAGATCGTCCCACGTGTATTTTCTCATGCATATGACTGAGTGCCAGGAAGACTCCTGTCCATCACCGATCTCTAATACAGTGACACCCAGAGGTCGTCGTTTTCTAACTTGTGTTTATGTCAATCACTTGACCTTCGCCTCAGTGAACATCTATGGGGTATTTCCCAATGATCGGTAGATTAGAAAACCATGTACTGACGAAAATCACTACGGAACACAGCCGTTTCCACACAAACCAAAAAGGCGTTACTGAGTTCCTCATCGGTGTATGAAGAAGTGTAAATGAGGTGATTGTCGATGTACGCATTATTTCGAAATTAGCGTAAAAAAACGGATAAATTCTTCCCTAGTGATCACCATTCTGACGTTCTCGTTGACTTTACTACCAACTCCTTTCGACTGGAAGCATTAGACTCGGGTTTCCATCTTATTATCTCGGTTTGTCACTAATGCATACCCTTGCGGTGATCTGTACTTGAATTCCGGCTATGCTTCCATGAAGCAATCGTGTTGACATCACTACTGACCTCGCTTCTAGGTATGACCAGATTCTCATACCTGAACACCTAACCAACTTCGCTTTAGAGCAATGATTAGGTCACATGTTCGCCTCGATAGAGGCATCGATAGAGGAATACATGGTGTGGACTTTTCAACAAGTTGAGTCTACAAAATTTATTAGACTACTGACGAGCTCCAACTAGAACAAAACTCGGGCATGGCATGGAGGTGTTTGAAGTTGTTGGAATGTCATCAACTGAGTGACCTTTAAATTAGGTCAGCCGAGAATCCCCAGCAGTTTAGAAAACTCACTGTTTAGCAAACGCATTTTGACCGAAATGGCAATCTACTCTTTTCAATTAAAGTGTATGGGGGAGTAAGTCTGAATGACCGACCCCTCCTATGAGCTGTACAGGTGGAGTCATGAAGGCCTAATCACTATTCCTTTCCGAGTTCGACAGGATGTGGATCACAGTAAATGAGCAAGCAAAAGCCGGTAAGAGTGTTAAGCTAAAACCTACAGTAAGTATACCAAGCTTGTTATTGATGCAGTTTATCTTGTAAGAATGTCTTCTCTATTCTATTCTTCTGCGAACAGCGTAAAGCTGTCTGTACGCCGTTGATGACTCGGATAGAAGAAACAAAAATATTAACGCGTTCATGTAGCCAGATTACACAGGAAAATTAAATCGAAGGCTGGGTGTGTGCACTCAAAAATATGTTCAAAAGTGGCTGTTAACACAACTACAAGCGTCTGACATACCAGTACGGGTTGAAGGATGAGGCATTCCCGTCAGCTTCGAATCATGCAACTTAAACTGCACAGTTCACTAACGCTCACAACGCCCCCTCTGTGATTTTTCAGAGCAACCAGCAAATCCTCTTCCACTTTGCCGAAGCTGTGAGTGCTAGTCTTCTTGCTAACGTAAGTCTAATCATTCATGAGCAAGTCGTTCGGGTGCCATTCCTGTGTGGTTCGTCCGGTCCGTTTGTTTTATCTCTCAACTCACGACTTCCCTCCTGAGGATCATTGCATTGATGTTTAGCTGTATCGCATGACCACATGTGATCAGAAATTTACTCCCGAGAACATGTCGTTCAAATGCTTTCATTGTTCAGTCGCTTTCTTGTTTAATACTTGCACAGCTATAGCGCGACGCCCTTTGTAAGAGTATAATTCTACTGAATTTTTGCTATCATGTCCGCTTAAAAAATGTATGCCATTGCACAGGCTTGCCTTAACACCGTTGTTCTATGACGAGGTTCATATCATCAGCTTCTCCTCTCGACGATCGCGAAAGTGATGAATCAAATGATTCTTACTGTTTATCGAGTGCCCTAACTCAAGAACATGCCAAACTCCCCGACCGATTTCTCGCTTACCTGGGCTCATCCGGATTGTAAGAGCAGCGGACAATCCTCATGTTACATTCCGGACAACTCCTGCCAGCTAATTTAACGTTCCTACAAATCCCGATTGGTAATCATTGGAAAGAGAATATCTACCCGATGAGTCCCCATTTTCTCCCGAATAACTATCTGAAGATTTCCGGAGGGTAATTGTCCGATCATCTATACTCATGTTGATGAGCGAATCCTTACACCTTCACCAGCCGATCTGTCAACCTTAACACGTACACTTAAGTGAGAATGGCCAATCGAACATGTTTTGCTTGATGTCTCAAAGTGGCGTGACGGTTACAGTTTTTGACACATACTTCAGTGTCTTGTTTGACCTGTGCATACCTCTGACGTCAGAATTCCAGTTCCAGGATTCGGTTTAAATTCATAGAGGAATATATATTGTAGTTCATGTGAAGATACCAACGTTCAACTCCAGCCTACAATAGATTTATCTGGCCATAACTCAACACCCAAGTGACCACAGTGAACGTTTTCTAGAACAGTCACATGCTATGTTGACGGTATGACTAGGTGATCACCGTGACACAACGCCTAAAGAGGTTAATCATAGGGTTTCTGTTAGTCCATAAGTAGCCGAAGACGATTGTGGTGAAAATCTACTCGATTCACCGCTTACCCAAACCCTGACACAGCAGAAGATCTGACAAACGGCCAATCCAAATATCGCGTAAAAGATACAACATGAGGATTGGACGAACAGTCTCAGTGTTGTGCCTTTCGTTATTCGCCACTTTGTTTGTTCCGTATTCCACCAATTAACATACAGTTTGTGACTGCGTGTGCTAATACGACCAGCCAATTACAGACTGTGATTTCTTTAATACTGTTGTACATCCATAAATTCTGCGACTTAACTCATGAATAACAACTGCTTACTGCTATCAGTACTAGGTCATCTTATTACCTGCGTAGGAGGTTTCAACTCAAGTACGATTTCTGGGGCTACTCGAAGTCCCCAATTCTGAGCATCACAACAACTCTGCTTAGTTTCTGACTATATACTTTCAAAACGGTATAGGTCGCCGAAGCGTAGTTCTGACTCGTGTATTTCCTAATATCCTTCCTCAAGACAGAATTGACCCGTACCGTTAAGTTGCCAGATCTTAGAAGCTGTAGATTTCAGAATGGAAGCATTTCGGCTGAACAAGAATGGTAGCGCTTGGCATGCGTGCAATTTGACCCCGCCAAATAGTTGTACAGCCGTTCACCGATCAAAAGGACAGTTAAGGTCACGTTCTGCGTCAGTCAACCTTCTTGTTCGACGGCATTGAGTAACTGGAAGACGCATATGCCCGGATACTTCTCTGGTTTCGTTACCGTTGTGATTCCAAATTCAGAACTGCCTGTTCTCAACGTGGCAGGTTTGGATGACCAGGTTGGTGCTAATGGAAGACGCTCAGGAGTGTACCCTGTCATGCCGCAAATGTTTTTTTCACACACCCCGGCTTATTTCTATACCTCATACCATTGAGCGAAATACAGCAGGTGGTTGTCGTTTTTGAGGTTAGGTGGAATTTCAAGTAATCCTGTAGACACCAAGTGATGTACTAACGGTGTCCCTCTTCACTCGACGATGTCTTGTCAATCAACTGTTTGATGCGGATTGGACCTGATCGACATCTATTAGGACCCACCGTGAGGTCGAGTAATTCCAGCTTCATAGTGCTGAACGTAGACTTGCATGTTGTTTTTGGTGAGCCTGTCGAGTAGTTTCATCAGATGGCAGTAGTGTTTCTCCTGATAACTTCCACAATAATCCATCTTCGCAGTATGTCAACACTCTGGTAAGTCTATTATTCGTCTCGTCGGTCGCTTCTAGGAAGATAGTGGAAGACACACGCGAACCAAGAATGCAAAGTTGCGTTGCAACAGACTTCAATATGTAGTCGTGTTCACCAGCTTCTTGGACTCCGGGTCCGGTGAAAACTGGAGACAAGGGTCTTCCAGCTCCCACCCGGAGGAGTGCCTCTGGCCGTGCATGATCTTCATGAAATCCTCGCGCTTCTTCGTGATAGTCTCACATGTCTGTAATCGTGAATTCAGGGTTAACTGGTAACCTCCACAAATCCACCGCGTTCTCTCACACGTTTCGGCAGCAACCACAATTGAAATTGCCCAAACGAAGGATGTCGCTCTATTGATTACAAATCCTTCTGTGACGCTTTCCGCACTTCATTCTGTTTACCTTGCGGCAGGACATGGTTTCTCAAGAAAATGGATCACGTTAATCATACGAAGCTGAGTTGTCGTGACACATAGCAACGAAAGGTTATCTGCAGCAAAAAAATACTTTTTTCATATAAAAACTAGCCTGTATTTACCAGTCTACAGTCAAATCATGAATAAATTTTCACCAATACTGCAGAACAGGTTATTGTTCTACTTGTTATGTACTCTCCTACAATAAGGTGGATGATATCGGTGGTGCAATCAGTCCGGCGCTGAGTGGGATATCCCAATTTATCCATGGGGTTGGACAAGCCTCAAAGCCAGCGGTTTACAAACCGCATAGACACCCGCATGAGTAACCAGATGTGCACACGACATTGAAATAGAAACATCGCTGTGTTTTGGGCCGAAATTCGGATTTGAAAAAGCCAGCGGACGACCAGCAGTACATGCATCTGAACAAGACGTTAAAGATCTTGCTTTAGGGGCTAACGCTTCGTCATCCTAATCCCGTGGACCGAACGCAACTCAACGAAGCTGAGGTGACTAGCCACATTTGGAGATAAAAGTCTAGAGATCAAGCTGTTAACATTCGAAGGGGTCGCAGCTTGCAAAGAAGCTATAAACATGCTAACCGCGTTTGGAGCATCGCTGATTGAGCTAATGAAAATTCTATGAACTTTTGATTAACAGACTATTTATCAAGAACCGCTGGTGACATTGGTTCAAGTGTTTGTCAAACAGCCGAACGATCAACTTTGTTTTGTGATTCCAATTTTTGCACACGCAGATTCTCGTAGTCCACTGTCAGTACTTTGTATAACAGTCATCGTTGTGCCCAAGTGAATCAAGTAAGGGTACGAAGAAGTGGTGGGCAGAGACACTGATTTCCCAACCGCAACCACTATTATGGGAAGACATAAAGGTGACGGTGACTTATAACGACATGAGCTTTGACTGGTTGGTCAGGATAGTAGAAAGTGCACGGAAGTCAGAAGGTTAAACGTCGATAGGAGCAATGAAAGTTTTGAGGAGAAACTTGTAACTGAACAAATCAAGGACGAATTGGATTGACGAATAAACCTAACGTAATAGTTATTTCGTACGTAACAGGACAGAACATTCAGTCTTCCACTGGCCTAACGAACACGTCCTTTGTTGGTTGCTGATAACATCAAGCGTTAACAAGGATATGACACGAGTGGAAATAGAAGGTTACGGTAACAGATACAACAGGGTGGATAGACAGTAACGGATGGACGGACGACCCAACTAGGTAGGTGAAGCACTGAGAGCATAAACTTTCCAGATAATTGGATTGTACGACTTTGGAATTGTTACGAACGATGTCAAGTTGTGTCGTGCAATGCTAGTTATTGACGGCGTGAAGTAGACAATGATAGGTGCCGACCTAAAGGGAACCAAATCACTCGTCACTGGTAGTGTGGAACCCTATTGCAGGGAAGCAAAAGCATTGGACTGATTGGATAAATTCTTGGCCAAGTCCTTATCCGAATGTTCAGTTCAAGCCAATGAGCAGTGTGCTGATAGGTTTCCTATATGAACCACCACTGCGAAGCAGATCGTGCGTTAGAAGTAGTGGTGGAATGTCTATCACTAAACAGAGGGATTTTATTCAATCTGATTGAAAACACAATAACTTAACCCACATAGATTAATTCATCTAGAAAGCAGTTCGCTATCGATAAAACTGATCAAAATGCATTGATGTCGACATCAGATAGCTGAGTCATGTGACGGTTGAAGATGCGTTCATGATGCAAAAAATGAGGTAGTGATACACATTTCTATGAAGTCAATGTAGTATTCCTCAAAGATGTGTTTTTGTAGCTACTGAATACTCAAATATTCCATGACAACAAAAAGAAAACCAGAACAGTAAAACTACCGTTTTCTTCTTAAAACGCAACGGACAAATTCTAGAAAAACAAAAGGATGTGACTAGCTTTGAGGGTAACCTCACGGTATTCTCCAACACAGTGTTAAAAAACTGATAAACACTATAATCCATAATAAAACAAAACGATGAAGTTAGTCTAACGTGAAACAACAGTAAACAAAAAACTGACTAAAGTCGTCTGTTTGAAGCAAACTTTTGGCGATTAAGTCTAAGCTTTTTTGGAATGCCTAGACAAGTACTAGCATAAAATGCTAACCTTTATGGCTAGGACAGTGTTAGGGTTTGTGCGTCACTAGATGACTGATATTTCATTGCATTTTAATTCATGGATTAGAAAGAGTTCAGTTATTTTAACAGTTTATTGCGAGCATCTGGAAAGATTGAGTGTAATCCGTTATGAGAGAATTCGTTCATCACAACGTTATTGATTTCACTTTCCAATGATAACACAAGGACACCTTCACAATTGGCAGTTAGAACTAGTGGTCGATAGCAAAAATGGTTCCATAGAAACGTTGTAATGAGATGGTATGTCAAGTTTTTCAGTGGTAGCTCCAACCCCGATTCGTCTTTGTGTTCATTACCAACAACATTCGATGAAAGACCTTGTAGCTATGATGCGTCAGTGCGTTTGTGTGTTCATTGACACTTAATCTAACAGTAACCTCTGTTAACGACCTCAACAATTCCATAGAATAAGACCTAAATACCTTAACCGAGCAGCCGCAGTCACCTTTCAGTAATGCTGCGGTTTCCTTATCGGAACACCGTGTCTGTCTAATGACTTCAATCGATAATTCTACAAACGGGTCAACACAGTCAGGAGGAAATAACAGAACTCCTTTTTGGCTCGGTTCTTTTCAAAAGTGCCTGGAAAAAAACTCTGTCTAAACATGAATTCCGTAGTCAATTATGGGTGATACTTGATCTGTAACAAAGTTCTGGTCCCTAATCCGTAATAGACATTACCCTATCTACCTTCACAGTGGTCGGCAGACTCGAATCTCGGTTACTGCTCCATATATCATCTTGGTTTTATTGTGATAAACTCAATATCATCTAAGTGATTAACACGACCAAAATCAAAACGAACTATTGTGTAAACTAGTTCAATTTTTTATCGTGTTATCCAAACATAAAGTCCGCAGATAATGAGGAAGGAGGTTGATTTTCTCGAATCCAATCTTTTCCCCGAGCAATGTGTCAACCCTCCGAGTTATTTCAAACTGAGCAATGAGTTCAATGCAGCGCTGAAACCCAACTGACCTGGAAGGATACATATCAAGTATTTCGTCATACTTACCTCGGTTTGCAATGTCCAGTTTCTTCATAAATACTTTGGAATTTTTTACACACTCATTCAGTGCGCCGCGCTCCTCGTCCAATAGCTTTTTATGTCGATAATTTGCACGGCTGTCCGGTGGCGGGAAACGCAGCAGTGCAGGTTTAGGCAATTTCACACGTTTGAGTAACCAATCCGACCGGGCACCCACTCGCCCGGCTGGACAACGTAAACTGGTCTCGTACGGACAAGGATGATCAATCCAAACGTATGCCTTCAGTTCTTCGTCCAAAATGTTATTGGGCTGTTTTGATTTGCTTGCTCGACTGTCGATTTGCAAAGAAAATATACTTTGTTTCTTAGGTTTTCTTGATGTTGGTGTTACCATAGTGATTTGTTGGTGCATCGCTAGCTCTGTACAGCTAGGACTTTCCTCAGGAAACTCAAGTATGGTGTTTAGCCAATCCGCGATGGAATTCCGCTTGGAATCACTTGATCTGGTAAATAAGACTTTGAGATCGGGTTGCAACGGTTGCTGAAAATATTGTGAAAGTTAAAACTCTCTGGCATGTGGGTAACTGAAAAGTAGGAGGCATTTGAAGATTAGCGAGACCAAACTTTTCAGTCCTTTCTGTCTTCGTTGTGCAGTGACATGGTACCATATTGCATTCTATGACATATACAGGTTAGACCAAAGTGTAAACTTTTGGCACAAAAGATTGTAACTGAGCCATATATTTTGGCTCGTCATTCACCACTTGACAGATCATTTTTCTGTTATGAGTCAAGGGAGAGTTGAGCATTATGTTCATTCTTAGGATAAGTCTGGTCGTGAAATCCGGTATGCACCTTCGCTTTACTTCATATATTTTCCATCACAAGTCCTAGGTTTTCGTGTACCATGCGTGGATTCACCTTACACGTGGTCACGCCTTTATTGCCGGGCAAAGACCAGAAACTTGACCTGATGTTTCTGTCTCACACAGACCGATCATAAGTGTCCGGTGGTTTAACTGGTTGAACCTACTGGTCAATGGCTAATGTTCAGCAGTTAACCTAGACGAGTACAACCTGACTAATTTCGAGATGGTCAGATGTACTAGGTCTATGAATCCCCGCGACTCCAATAAATGTGCTCATTCACGAACAAGTGTCCCCACTATGATGTGGGAATCTTTGAATCAAAGGTAAGCTGAACAGTCGATCTGACGGAAAGCCGAAATGCACTCCGGAATGCGGTCAGTAGTGTTGACCTCAACGCCTACTAGATCTTACGGAAATACTTATACATATATCTCCGTCAACTTCTTGTACAAATTTGATGTCGTAATAAAAAAAATGCTTAATGATCACCACTTCAACATAGTCTGATCGGGATCGGGGTCTGAAGAAGTCATTACGTGGTCATTGTTTGGGAGCAACAGGCACATCATTTGGACAACAATAGTAGTAACAGGTCAGTGGGTCCACGTAGATTGACGTGTATGAACGAAAAGGTTGAGAGTTGTGTCCGAACTTTAAAGGAACCATCGTATCGCTTGCTTGCTAAATCGCGTTAGAATGGCTAATAAAATGCTGACTTGCCGTAGTCCGCTTGTTGTAATTAATTTAGCAAACCGATTGACAGAGCAAAGTGAATAAACCGAACCGGACAAACAATCAGAACGAGGTGACTTTCTAGCGTTTTTATATGGTATTTGTGGATTTCATGATGAAACGCATGGTTTTTTCGAACAACCCGTCTCAAGTTGAGTGAACGGAAAGTAACCATTAACAACCACAAGATCAAGGAAAGAATTATGATAAGCCAGCAACACGAGAGACCAAACTTCCACCTTGTGGTATGCCCAAGAGAGAAATGCGCTCTTTTTTGGTGCCGTGGCAACCAAAACGCCACAAGTTTGGATTCTGCGTCAGCATATCTTGTCTCTCTCCGAAAAGACTTGACTCAAAAGATAGCTTCTTAATGACGTTTACCACCAGGTGGGTCTTGCTGCTCCTGAGAATAGACAAATCTGAGCCTCATCTACATTGTTCACATGAACCCTATCACTTCCTTTAACACAGGCTACTTCTTGGCTGGAAAAGGTGTTTGTCCACAGCCCCGGGAATTATCGTTCAGGGGAACAGGAGTGCTCACCAATTAGTATTACTAAAACGTCTTTCATTGAGTACTACCTGCCCTTATCCAATTTCACCTAAAACCGTCCAATTAGGGTGAAAGAAAGAATGGCACCTATGACACAACCCTCGACATCACCGTGGACACCTATGGTAAACGACAGATACGAAACAGTGGCTGGCTTAGGACAAAACTCATATGGTTACAATCAGGTAGTGTGTGGTACTTTTACTAAGATCACCCGGGTCACTCCTCTATTCTGTCATCATCTAAAAAACTGAGAAATCCAAAAACCATAGTTCCGAAGAACGATCGTTGCCTAACTACTAATCGCTGAGCGATTAAGTATCATCATTAAGAACAGTGCTGTGACCAAACCACAAGATATGACGGTATTCTACTTGAGGCAGCCGAACTGAATAAGCAAACCATTCTACCAGGCCATCTTCATGAGTATCCCTGTCTACGTTGCATGAATGAACCAATGCTGTAGCATGTTTATGATTCCCAAGATCGTTGATCTTTACAAAAAGACCATCATGACCGTCACATTTCCTAGAGGTGCTTATCTATGAGTGTAGTCGGAAGGGATTTATTCGTGTGGTTCTGAGTAGACTGTACCAGTCCTTAGCGTCATGCCCTCGCAGCAGAAATGCGAGTTTAGTGAAAGCACCGTAACCAGTAATGCGATATTTCTTCTCTGTCAACAACAAGAATACCTTGCACTTAAACGCACACTGCAACATCGTTCTCAATAATTTGGTGAAGATCTTCGCCCTTATTCGCGGAATGTGCCTCTCTGCATGGTTTTGGTTTTTTAGTTACCCGGGCCTTTTTGGTTTGGTCACATTCCTTAATAACGATGCTACCATGGACTTCTATGGCAGCGCATCGCCCGCAGAGCCCCTTCATTCTTTCGGAGACACTCAGGGACACCAACTTGAGTCTACGAATAACGGTGCAAATTATAGTGCAGAGTGATCGGCATTGCACGATTAGACACGCTGATCAGCATCGATCAGAGAGAGAGTACATACTTAAAGCTTGTAAGCCGGCACGTCTTAATAAAGCACTGTGGAAGTATTCCAAAAATTTACCGACTAGAAAACGCGTACGTGAGAATACTTCAAGTTGACCATAATTCAGAGGAAGAGTGTTCATGGGCTTAGGTATCACTAACCTCCCCATTACTTATGATTGACCGAACTGCTACCGCAGTCTGCCTATTTTCATCAAACTCAGTCAACGCCTTGACACTTAGTAGCAACGATGGTCTGGCTTTCGAATGGCGTAGAAGAGAATAAGATGCCGACCACTGAGATGAAGGTAACCAAAGTGTATGTGTTCAATACATTCCAGTATGCAAAACAGATTGGCCACTATTCTCAATCTGGAAATGTGATTTGAATATGAATCACATTCGCTATTATAAACGAGCTCTTGGCAACAACTGACAAGAATGAGTTTTGACTTGAAAGCCAGAAACTACCTGGAAGTTCTGGAGTGAGTGTTTTGCTCACCCAGTGAAGTTTTACTATGGCTCTGTCATGAAGACCAGTAGTAGAATCACCAACTCTCTAAGGGTGTGTTGTACAACGAATATTCTATTAAATCTCAGTTCGTAGAAGACATGTATTATGATGGAGAGTTTTCTGTTCGCTCAACATCAGCAGAACCGTGCGCAAATTTACGGCAACCGATTGCAGCGAGTATCGGTGGATTACAAAATAGGCACAGTCGACAGTGCCCAACACTCGGATCAGCAGTGTGGGACGAAAACCGAACTGAGATGATAGAAGAAAATTCTGGCACACTAAAACCTTTCCACTATTTTCTCGTGCACAGTCTCAATAAAATGCCCCATTTTGGAAGTAGAACACAGTTAGTGGGGGCATAACTATCACTCGAAACAGACAGACTCCAAGATACTTAGTAGCAGTAGCGACACAAATCAAATTGACTAACATACAAACTAGTGAATTTACAGTTATAATACCGCCAATTCATTGTTCACAAAGTGTTCGACACGCACCACACTTTATGTTATCAATGTGAACTCTCAGTTTTCTTTTGTCATTAGCTGAAATAGAAGAGAAACTTGACGTTGCTGGATTTGTAATGTCTTTCAGACGTTCAGTAGAAACACGTATACCAGGAAATTGTTCAAAAATATCTTCAGTTTACTGGATCTTCGGTAGCCTGGTTTGCCCAGTTCCTTCTACTTTCATCTTTACAACTGTGTAGTTAGAGTAAACCAAAAAAGTCGGGTTTGTTAAATCACTCCTAATGTAGAAAACAGAGAGGTGTACAAAGCCTTCCGTTGCACTGACTAGGCTTTTTTCTCACAAATACAGCATCGTGACCAAAATCATTCCAACTCACACGTTGAACCGAAAATCGCTGAAAAGTTGCACTACGTTTTTGATTTGTTTGGTTCAGTAGTCTAAGGTTGAGTCAAAAGAATAACTAAACATTCCAGTTGCACTGCTTAACTGATGCCACTCATTGTAGAATTGCCCTATTCTTACAGGATATATTCTTAACTAACAGTCAGTACGAAACAGAAAGTGGTCGGAAAATGAAGAGTGTATTCATGCATTTCCGCATGTCTACTTCACAATAACAGTATTTTGTAGAGTACTGTCGTTTTAGTTGCACGTGCACTTTTGACCCCAAAGACCTTTGGGTTATGGGATTACCGATTTGGGTGTGTGTTCATACTGTTTGGTTAGGATCGGCTTCTGAATTTGGTTAACTACATTACAGAAATTGGGGTTAGGTTAATATTCTAAGAGTGCGTATCACTATCCTATACTCGCTTACCGTCAAGTGTTTTAACATAGAATGGAACGTATAACGTCATTTGTATTTGTCCCATTACATGATGCGTCGCTTGAGTGCATTACGCTTTTGACACACTAAGTATCGCTCACCCATGGGTCATCTTAGAGAGATTATGGTCCATGCACGCTAGAGTCAACGTAGCCTGGTATACCGAGAGCAATAAACACGCGAAAGTTAGTATTTTCTGGAACTATCTTGAGTAACCATCATTTCAGTCTGCACACCAGTAGTCGAAAAATCAACGTCCAGGCAAAATCTGACTTGTTACTAGTTAAGATCAAACAGAACAGTGGCCTTCCTTGTTCATAATATGAGAAGTCTGCTACGAATTAGTCTGATTTACGTGCGAGTTGCTAAAAACTGTGACATGTTTGATTGGAAAACTTTGCAAACAACCTTTTGAGTTTCTCAAAGAATAAGTCGCACTGCTCCAGTTATTCTTGTTCAGCTTCGGGTAAAACGTATAAGTTAGCAATTTATATCTTCTAGTGACAATCAACTAAACAATCATATTTCACTATCTGTCACTTTATGATTTATGATGAGTAGTCGAGGATTTTGGTTTATTTTCAAGTTGACCATCA
>QNGE01000733.1:61603-80863 GCA_008508345.1 Paragonimus westermani
CCAGTGACCTCGTTTCTCTGTAATAAGTCTGATCGATATCTCGATCTAACTCTACTAACTCCTTATATAATTGTACCGGCCTGAAGATGAATTATCGAAAACATATGTTCGCCTATATGTCTTTATTCTCAAGTTTTTATCATTTATCCAATTCATTTCTGTAAGTGCGAAAAATAGACCAACTCAATCAAAAGTGCTATGTAACATTATGTCAACGTAACTTCTGGGAACAGTTCCCAACTGTAGACCATTGGGTGACACCAGAAAACCGTTCATCAAAACTGAAGTGTGTCCAGTATCACGCTGGAAGAAATTTTCCTGAGCACGAGGGCAGATTAACCAGCACACGTAAATAAAATCGTTGAGTCAAATCGTCAACAAGCATAGGCAGTGTGAGTTGAAATAAATCTGACATAGTTTGTTTTCTTTAAACACTCACCCACATTCGTTTGTTGCACTGTTCACAAACGAATGTGGCTGGGGGCTTATGTGTGATTATTCACTTGTGTCTAAATTGAGATCATTGATGCAGTGGTCAACACCGTTGTCTCATGAAAGCGTGGTCAGAGTTCTAATCCTGGCCGTGACATGGTTACGAACTACTAACGAGCTCTATCTAAAGAGAAACTCGAGTCTAGTGCATCTTTTCGAAATAGGCTGGCTGGAAAGTATGTGGGAGTGCGACAAATGCGGTCACTTTTGAACGATATCCGATTGATGTGAAATCAAAATCTCTTACAAGTGACCAGTAGATTAGATATTTGCGTCAGCTTGACAACAGACATACGCAACCTGCGTCAAAGTAGATCGGACAAGACCTACCTTCTTTCATTCTTCCTCAACACTACTCTTTCTTTAAATCATTCTTTGAGCTAACAGAGTTGAGAATAGATTATTTGCCATCGGACTAACTTCTGCTGTGGGTGCAACTGTGCTTAAAATTAGTTTGGCTGTGTAGGGATTTTATTCTATAGCCGGAGTCAACGGTCAAAAACTCAGTGTGTTACGCCCGAAATATGAATACCAGCCAATGAGCTCTGTTATCGACGATCAATTCGCAGATGTTGTAGCTTTTCCATCTTATTCAGTGACACCCTGAGCCACTTTATAGCCGAATCTTTGAGCATTAATAAGCCGTTTTCGTCCTAGCTAGCCAGCTCCTAAAACAAGAAGAAATTAACAGTATTCGCTTCTGAGCTGCAATTTTTCATTCTTCATACTAACAGTTCCGTCAACATTAATCCGTATCGATTAAATTCAGAACAGCCTGTCTCGAAACAGTTCCTCCCGTAAGCAAGTAAACTGAGAACAGTGGTAGTGGTTGCTATAATCTAACAGATCCAATCGGACTGCTGTGGAAGGGTCGTGCGAGCGAGTGCCTGTCAGCAGTCTAGCTGACAGTACGTCACATGGAGCTTTATCCACTGACCGTTATTCTACGTTTATGCATGTACTTTCGATCAAGTGCTTTCTCAGTCATACTACTAAACAACTGGAGAAAGCCTACAGAAATCGATGAAAGTTTACATCACCTACATCTGTAATCATTCGTAACGAAGACCTTAACTGTAAATTCTCTGTTAAAGTCAAACGAGAGTGGTTGAGCGTTCACATTTGATGATTCGGTCGTGCCTAATGTGAGGTCAATGGCGCAGTGGTTAACACGGTTGCCTCATGATTGGAATGTCCGGAGTTCAAATCCCGGCCGTGGCAAGGATATGCACTACTGACGAGTTCTAATGAGAGCGGAACTCGAGTTTAGTGCTTCTTTTCGAAAGAGGCTGGCTGCAAAGTCTATCTGAATGCGAACACTGCGATCAAATGTGAGTGATGGTCAACTTGAAAAGTCAGAAATATCGAGAATCGGTGTTCTCACAATTCAGGTTTTTAGTACAAACCTTAGGCTATGCTGACGTCAGAGTGAAGCAAACCAATGATTTAAACAATGCAGCAGTTTACTTTCAGCTAGACATCAATTTACGGTTAAAACTGTTTAAAAAATACATAGTGGCAAAAAGAACTCAACAGCGAAACCGTAAAACAGAAATATCATAAGTTGACCAACATCTTGGCAACTCGGCTACATCCCAATGTTACAGCCATTATGATAAAATTGTTCGTTCCCACTCAGTGCTTTAGTAGTTTGTACGGCTGTTTCATTCGTGAAGGCGTTTTACTACCAATTTTGGGTAGAAAAAATTATCGTGAAAGCACATTTCGTTAGGGAAACAACGGGGTTTATTGTGTCACTTTACAGCCATTGAAAGATGCTGGTTCCCATTCTTGTGTTGTCCTTCAATCAATGAAACGTTTATTAACAGGTAGGTGCTACTGATCGTGAATCACGATATCTAAAAGGCTAGGAGAACGCAGCTGACCAACTTGACCTGGATTGACAGTATGCCCCTCTGTCGGTGTACGTAACTGCAAATACCGAGGTGTGCTGGCAGCGTTTATTAAACCAACCCAGTTAGGGGCTTAGTCTAGTTAATCTCGTTCCGTGTATGTTCTCGTGAAATGGCTGGGACTCCATTTTTCGTTGTAGAGAAGTTGAGTGTGAGATAATTTAAGTATATTCAGGGAGCTTTTAGCAAGCGACCGACGAAAAGAAATTCACTGTTTACCGAAAACACCTCAGAAATTGTAACACACTATACCTTGTTCCAGAAAACTTAAAAATGGTCCTTATCAATATCAGAACGTTGAAGGCCTTTCGGTCTATCAGTAGTGGGATTAAGCACTGAATTACCTTATCCCACAGAGAATAGCGATGCTTTCAGACAGTTGACGCAACCGTCGAGAGCTGCTGCTAGTTCTATTCACTCACATCATTGACTAAACCGAGAATTGTTGTGTAACATTCCGCTAAATTTGTAAGCAGTACACTGTGTACATTCGGAAACTAAGAAGCAAGTCTGAACGCCAGGAAGATGCGGGACCAGAAGCGACTAGTGGAACAGTGTGTACGCGCTATGGGGAACCAATGTAAATGATAATGTACTACTACCAATGTGTGTGGATGCACGTCAGCCATTCAAATGAGAGCACGCGTTTGCTGTCCTATGTTTTAACGTAAGCTGTAAGGGATGTCGTGCAATAAACAATTTCGTAGGAGGAGCTTTCATTGTGGTCAAAACGGGCAACAAGATGTTCACGATTTGGGATGGGGCAATAGAGCTGGTTCATTCTTTCAGATTTTTCTAGTGTGATCAATCCCATGAGTTCGAACGCATCAGACTTTTTCAGTTGGTACGAAAGTGGCATATGTTACCTGAACGGTATTGATTCTACTACACAGCACGATTATGTACTAATGTTTTGAACTGTATTCACTTAACCCGAACTATTGTGATATATCAGATTTCATTCATATTGATTGTTTTCAGTCCGAATGATGTGCAGGGTTATTAATAACCCCTGGGGCAGCGAGACCCGGAATTGGTGAATAGCAGCAAGAATGTGCCCAATTCAGAAACATCAAAAAGTAGTGTTCACGCTAAACTGGGATGTTATCAAGTTATAACTTCGCAGACACAAAGCGATTGGTTAACTTTTGCCCCTCTCCCATGTGAAACAAGGTCATCGCTACCGACAGGTCATATCAGCTGATTCGTATTTCCCAGAAAAAATTCCTGTTTATAAAAGCAAACGACATTGTAAAATAGGTATTACACACAGAAACACTGGAAGCTGTTAGTTTTCACATTTTGCTTGTTTTTGGGTAACCCGCTACCAGCCTACCATGGATTGTCAGCATCCTAAGGTACAATGTGCAATGGGCTATACAATAAAACAGAGGTATTATACAAAATTTCCTTTACAAGCCCTTATTATGCATTAGTAAAACCTCAACGGACGAAACCCGTGGTAACTACATTGTTTCTGCGCTGATCATGGGCAATTGTATTACTCAAAGATCATGACGGTGTTCAGCTCTGTACTTTAAGAAGTGATATTTGCGTCAATGAACGTGTCGACTCCATACACATAAACCTAGCTAGTCAATGAACTGTTGGCTTTGACTTTACTTATTTACGATTTCTTTTTCAACTCAGCGAATTATGCTCAGTTTCACTAACCAGGTCACACTGTTGAGACATTTTAAGGCCCACGTTTGAAAAACCATTCTTGATAGGCTTGAGTTTTCAGAATTTTACCAAGGAGGCTCTGCCCAATTGCTCAAACTTTGGTCGATCATATTTCTGATTTTACTTTCCTCTCTCCAGAGAGTTACTTCGAATTTCCGCGGTCATTTTTATCAAACAATGAGGAAGTCATTTTGAACTTGATTTCAGACAACCTTTTTTCGTAATGGTCTTGTTTGTCACCAAGGTCGTCTTCCGACATAACCTTGTATATATTAGTCTGGTTCAACCAAATCTCCCAAGCAAATCTTGTGTAACCTCCGAAATATTTTCCTACTACTGCCTACGTTAATTTCTACCGCTAGTCTCCTTTCTGTTATTTCGCTTCTTTCGTTTCCGGACTTTAAGTTTTATCTAATTCTACTATCGTTTTTTTCTGCATTAGTTGAAATTGTGTTTTTATCACGTTCAACCAAGATTAACTCACGGCTACGCTATCAAGTATTAAGAAATAGACAACGCGTTTTGTGCTAATTTACAGTCAGTTGATTGTGTAGCTACTCCACAACTGATTTTTCGTCAATAAAATTAGAAACTTGCGAATGAATAGACATTTTGTTACTTGCTCGAGTGCCCATTTCCTCTTCACCTTCTTGTTCGTCATAATCAGAGAAAGCCTCCCTCACTGCAGGTAGTGGAGTATTGCGAACACCATCAACAGGTTGTTGGAATTTAACAACTTCCTCTTGTGTACTAATGGTGGGTAAAGTTAACTTGGCTTTCGAAAGCTGTGACTGAGTTCTTCGACCGGCCACAGTGTTGGATCCACCGTAATACGTACGTTTCTCTTCACGACTTCTTCGCCTCATCTTCCTCAGATCTTTGTGAGCGCGATACATTTGTAAGGAAACCTGCAAATCGGTAAACCAATAGACAATTCTTCTGAAACTTTACGAAACAGTGAAATAAATTTTATAACGAACAACTGAAAGGGTGCATCTCATGTGGGGCGATATTTGACGGATAGAGCATACGATCTTCCTTGCATGAATGTGATTAGATAAATGACCAGAATTAATTACTCATCTTTAGCTGTCAAAGGTGAAGCAACAACGTGTTCTGCTGGCCACTGCAAGGCTGCTGGTAAAATCTCATCGCCCAGCAAATTTGTATAGTGTTGTGAGCCGCAATAAGTTTATTCTCAATCACTGAAAGTAACCTTGTGGTACTCATTTTCACAATGTTTACAACCGTTATTACAGTGAACTTGTTTACGCACATTTTTATCAACCTCCACATGCTGTTGTTGAGACAGCAAACTGCGCCTTAACAATAAACAGCCAGTCTGATTCAGACCTAATTATTTCACGAAAGCTCACGTACTTTGCAGACCTACTGAAAAAGTGACTAGTTTGTCAACATTTCCAGGTTATTCAGCACCTTCTTGTCAATTGGACTAAAACTGATGGCACGGTTGGCCCCAAACACTACCCAGTAGATACCTAGAACTGTTGTTCTATCTCCGAGTAACCGCAGTCACCCTCGTTCACATAGAGATATATACGAACTTTAAGTCAATTCGATCGGTTCAATGCTCTCAGTGCTTCGGACACCATGGTTCATGATCGGTAACACCTGACCGATAACAAAAGTACCACTGTTTGAATAGAAACGATAGACTGAGAATCGGCTGAAACAAGAAGTACAAACGGACAAAGTAAAAATGCGATACCTCCCCAACGAAAGTATTATTGTGCTAGCACGACAACCGTCTCACTGGAAGCCGTGCTCATGAACGAAGTAGACTTACAGTTTATCGGAGGGTTGATGAACAGCGAGCCACATTCTCATGAACGATGAGATATGTCATTTTGTGTATGTAGTTTTGTCACACCATTTACAAACTATGGCATGACATTATATGGCAGTGTTGGTTGAAGGCTAAGCAGTGTATAACCTTTCTCAATTCTGTGGCCTAGTTATTGAGCCATGCTATTCGATTTCATGTATGCCTAGTCTTCATGAATCGAACCAAGTTGACCATACTGCATACTTTTAATTGTTTCAATAATGTACCATCTATCTTCCCCACGCGTAACCCCAAACACACATATATCCAGCCTTTTATGGTAACCTAGAATCGATATTTTCATTCCATCGAAGGCATGTCATATCCATAAATCCTCAGATGACCAGTTCGTTGTGTTTGTTTGTTTACAATGATTATGGTGAGTTAAGTTAGAACATATCACACTCACTTGGGCTTGTTGGGCGTTAGTTGTGCCAGACTCGGTCTAGACGAAAAGTCGTGTTAAAACCGGATTCCACTGATGAACCGCGATTAAGAGGATAGTGTGTCGGTAACCTGGTAACTGAGCAGCGAATTGAGCTGCATTTTACTTTTGCGACCTGTATTAAAAGCATGAGGGATATCAGTTGCCAGATAAATGTGAATTATACGGATGCACGTTCGGTTACCTGTGAATCTACTGGAAATTTGTGAAAACCTTTGGAATGGTGGATGCTATCTGTGACTTGCGTAGAAGTGGTCGAGTTCGTACATCAGCAAGCGACGGTTGCATCACTGATATCTTACAAAGTGTAAGAACAGCACCCATTCGAATCATTTTGCATCTGGTACTGACCGGAACCAGAAACAATAAACCACAGTAGAGTGGATGTCGTGGGGCTGCGCTTTTTCACTTCATTCATTCGGGACAAGAGCAATACTAATGTTATGCGACGCCAGAGACGAGTGCATATCACGCAGACGTGGTCACTCATATCTTTGTATCACGTATGGTTCATCAGTAGACCACAGAAATATACTCAGTTATCGTTAGTTGGTTCTTCCTGAACCGAATCAAATATGGTGCTACTTATGGCGTATCGTTTAAGAGATTCTTCAGTGTTTCTCATGAAACTGGTGGCAGTATGGTCAACTTGGTTCGATTCATGAAGACTAGGCATACATGAAATCGAATAGCATGGCTCAATAACTAGGCCACAGAATTGAGAAAGGTTATACACTGCTTAGCCTTCAACCAACACTGCCATATAATGTCATGCCATAGTTTGTAAATGGTGTGACAAAACTACATACACAAAATGACATATCTCATCGTTCATGAGAATGTGGCTCGCTGTTCATCAACCCTCCGATAAACTGTAAGTCTACTTCGTTCATGAGCACGGCTTCCAGTGAGACGGTTGTCGTGCTAGCACAATAATACTTTCGTTGGGGAGGTATCGCATTTTTACTTTGTCCGTTCGTACTTCTTGTTTCAGCCGATTCTCAGTCTATCGTTTCCATTCAAACAGTGGTACTTTTGTTATCGGTCAGGTGTTACCGATCATGAACCATGGTGTCCGAAGCACTGAGAGCATTGAACCGATCGAATTGACCTGAAATGTACACGTACGCTGCCGTGCTAATATCCATGCCTGTGGTTACATTTACCTGTTAGGTTTATCCGCTAACTCGATTAGGTTGAGAATGTTATTTTCAGTTAGACTGTTCGGATGAATCTTTCGTTTGGAATTCCAGTGAACAGGTTTAAATCGGATTTTGTTTCCGGATGTCTACTTGTGAGTGACTGTTCTCAGGTGGTCATCGAAAAAGAATCAGTTTCTATCACATTAGATGTAAGCAGATCTGTTGAGGAAAATGAGCACTGAGTTGAAGGCAATAAGATCTAGAAGGCTTACTATCTTTGCAGTATTGTTTGATGCATTCTCTTACTAGATAACTATAGTAGCTGTTTTTCTGTAGCTATCATCAATTGTCTGAAGATACTTGTCACTGTTCTCGGTGCCTTTGATTGTGGATCATATTTGCAAGTTGATTCTCGATGGCAAACCAGTGAATGGTATTTATGCGAATGACCTCAATTCCTTACCCTCGGTTCATATCGGCTTAATGAAAAAGGGACTTGTCCACATTTTACATACCGAGCTGATGCAAACTGCGACAAAAACAACCCCTTTCATGTACCTCTTTCAAGTCTAAGACGTGACTGCTAGCCGGAATAAAAACCTTACGCCGATTAGTTCAGATTGATTTTTACGACGCGTACAAAATTGTCTAGACCTAATCTGAAAGCAATTTTGATGTTGACAGAAAGATCACAAAACGAAAGCAAAGACCAGCTTCATCGGAGTACTTCGATTAATTCGAACGGGTAATAATACTCTGATAGAGACATAGAAAAAAAGTAAAACCCTTATGCAAAATGGCAGCGATTATATTCAGAACATTCACTAGGTGCTATCAAATTCCAAAGCAAACATAGATATATTCAACGTGAAAATTCAAATTAAGGTTAGTGGGGAAAGACTTACTTATTAATAACGAACAATCGAACATTCTGGGGAGAATAAGACAGGCCGGTTGATCCAACTTCGAATTTGAGACACTAATTAAAGCCTATCAATTTCCGCAATCAATGCATCCGGTCCTCACTGGTAATGAATCGGTACACCTTAATCTGCATAATCATTCGACGAGACTCCTAAAGTCTGTGGTGAAACTGCTGTCACCGAGATGTTCGTAGAACAACTTACTGAACATTACAATGTTCGTAGTGATATGATGTAATACCTGGTCATTTTTTACAGACCGTGTCCGACGCGCGCACACCAGAAGCTACGTTCTTGCTCGCCTGTGTACTTCACTGGGCATCTTAGAGCAGATACCTGACCGAGTCGTCGCCCTATACCTCTGTTGAATTAATGGTTAAGAGGGTAATAGCCAACAGCACTCTCTTCACACCGCCGTGCCGTTGCCAAACACATTGCTCCATTCATCGAATTAGTACATTGTGGTCTGTTTGTGACGATGAGGCTGCGTTGGTAATCGGTTATGTTCTCACTCACTGACTTTTGATGTGCCTTTAGTGTACAGATGTCTGACTGGTGTTTTGTAGTGTTCCGTTCACGAATCCTTCAACCATTATTTTCTAGAACTACTCTATATTTATCGCTTTGTTCTAGAGGTTAAATATCTTATTACGAATAAACCGATGTCATCTAAGGGACACATATTCAGCCCCTAAAGTGCGGTAGGTTTCTGAAGACGTTATCCATGTGCACACCTTCATGATAATTTGCCCATAGCAATCCTATTTGATTTGTCGCAGCAGCGTTCTTCAAAACGTTGTGTTGCTCGTTTTAGAGGGCAATTAGGTTAATACTTCAAGTATGTGAAATTCTTCTATCCTATTTCTACCAGACTGTGCAGTTGCAACAGAAATCTCTTTTGGAAATCGATAAGTGTACAAACAGTTTATCTAACTGCAAAGATTTTTGAGTGCCCTGAAAACAACATAGTTGTCCTCAGAAAATTTGAGTATGAGTCTGCTAACACAACACAACTAATGTAGTGAGGTTAATCAGGCTGAAACAAGAAAAACGTTTAATCGTTTTTAAAATCCCAGAACTTTGTAACGCCACGTACTGATATGGACAGATTGAGTAGCCTGTTCAACTACACAAAAACTCGTTCATAAATGGTAGATAACTTTTGATTCGCTGCCACAGAGCTTCAAATAGCCGGAAGTTTTATGCATGTATCCTATTTATTGCTTAAACGTACTGACGGTCACACATGTGATGCAAATATTGTTGGTGATTCTGTGCTTGTCTTTTGAAGGACTCTTGGAAGTCAGTTCTAGAAGCTGACCAGAAAACTTTATTAGTGTTTGCTACGAGTGATTGGTCTGCTGAGGTCAACGGACATCTGTGAAAGACCACCGGTAGACTGCTATTCCTACAGTCTAAGCCAATTGTGATTTCGACTGCTTATTGACCCTACAATCAATAACCACTTTACTGCCAATAACTTATTTGCTGGTTATTTGTGCTCCCCTCCAACGTTAGGCTCATTGGAGTCAGCCGACCAGTGTGAATGTTACAAACAGTTATGAGACATGCACAGAGACTCGTCAGTTGTATGCCCAAAGCGGTCAACATTCGCCTGTCACTCGACAAATGACGACATTCATGAAGTCCGCAGTGCGCTTGTGGTAAATTGTGATCATTGAGCGCATACTAGTCAGGCTGCTTAAATTCACAAAAATATAATGCCATCTAAGACCTTTGGAGAGCTTGCATTTCCGAATAGTTCATGCAGGCTTCCTTAGCATTCGTAATGATCAGCGTATTCCCGTAAGAATGAGATAGACGGCAAGAACGTTAACAACGGATTTATCAAATACAGCCGTCAACATCCATCCGATATGCGTTTGGACTCCACCGGTTAAGCATTATTAACGAACGGCAACACCCACTATACTTGCCTGCTGTAGGTAAACGATGATTTCGTATTGTTTCATTAAAAACCAACAAGGTAAAATAGAGCTGGTCTACTTCAGCAGCAGTGCAAACTCGAGTAGAGCTGTAACCACCTCTGCCGGCTTATTTTTATCATTATTGAGTCTGTAATGCTCAGTAATATTGTGGCTTCTCTAAGGATTCCGGCTGCGACCACGTTTCCCCACGTATCTGTTCTGTACACAAGCTACTGTGTACGTCTGTTATAGGAGGCCTGATATGAATTCAGTGCCACCATCTTCAGCCATGCAACTAATTGCACGCAGCGAATGTTTGCTCTTCTATTATTCCACTCCTCAAGGTCGCTTAACCCGGACATTTTCGAGCGTTTTTTAGCGCTCTCGGAGGTTCTACGAATCTTCCGTTTGGCGCACTGCCGGGTGAGCTGGAGCCTATTCAATGTTCCATTTTTTCTCTTGGTTGCTGCCCTTGATCTCAGACTAGGACAGAGCTAACTACTTATCGCATTTCCAAACATTGCTGGAAATGTACTATTTGCTTCCAAACCCTACTGCGTCCTTTCAGTTCGATGCCTGTTTGGACCACATTTTGGCTGCTTTTCAGGAAAGACACACTAAACTTGTCCACTACAAGTATCGCCGGGGTAAATCCAGGGCTTTCATTTCGTGGTCTAAGTTGTTAATAATGAAAATGTGCTAAAGGAAAGACACGTTATGATAAGGTGGTTTATTTTCCTTACATCTGTCGCAAACGCAAAACATCATACGCGCCAAACAAAGCGCTGCATAATAAGGATCAGCAAACCGATGAGTATTTTCAACCGCTTTTGCACACAAGACAGTCTGATGACGTCAGTCGGGGGTAGTGTTGCCAAAAGTCCAATTGCGTCAGATTGCGTGACAGTAAACTGTATAGACTAAATAGATCAAATGGGTGATCTGTTGTCATGACGGCCCAAAAAACAGATGGCGTGGAGTTTCGACCATCTGGGTCGCCGGTTCGAGACTGTTGTATCGTCAGCTAGTTCGGGATGTATTCTACTGTTCTATACACACGCCACTGCAACAGGTCCGGATTTGAATTCCGGCCACATTTTCACCAGACAGCCATGATGACCACTGCTCCAGTGAACTCACGTTAGACATGACCGAATTATCATATGTGAATGCTCGACCACTTTCGCTTGTGAGTGATGTTCAACTTGGAAGTCACCGAAACCTCGACCACTGATCAGTTAGTTCGAGCTAATACACATGTACATTCTCTGTTTCTCTGAATTACTCTAAAGACCCAAACTGAGAAAAAATCGGTCGTGTTGTCCCTTCTAACGGGTACAGAGCTGTCGCGCTTATAGGACGCGCATCCGTACTGCTTTGCACCCATTATTTGCTCCTTTAATGAGGTGAGAAAACGCAAGTTTTTATGGACCCGCTGCAGTAGCAGCTGCTACTGCTGTCATTGCTGTTGCCGATGTGTATTTGTCATCGGCGGAAGCACAGAGAATCCTCTACTGTATATGCTGAACTCACGGATCCATGTGAAACACTTAGTTTGAACCTCAAAGACATGAATATTCCACGTAACATGTTTTTTCTTGTAAATTAATTAAGAATGACTGCCCACCGAAACCATCTTTTACGCTGAACTCCCCCTGTATTCATTTCTATGGATATTACCATCCTACTGCGGAACGCATGTGACCACAAATTTTCCCTCCTGAATAAACATCTGCCTTGTACAGATATGAGACGTCTGGAACCAAGTAAGAACAACGCATCTAGCCCCTCATGTCGGTCACTTCTATAGTGCAGACGAATAGGATGCTTTGCATACATCACCTTTTTTTAATCTAGTGCAAATTCCGATAGTTGCGCTCATTCAGTCTTATGGTTAGCCGTCGTACTGATCAGTTTTTCAGTCGATTTACATCATGACCGTTTTTTTCTTTTTGTGCTACCACTAGCGCATGTTCAGCTCATCGGAACGTTTAGTAGTTTACCGGTGGCTCAGCAGAGGTCGATCGATTGAAATCTCACACGAGTTACCGTACATATGCACACTGTAGAGGTGGAAACGAAATGTCTTCGCTAATTTCGTCTTGTTAAGTAACCTAGTAGGAATGTTCTACAAGTTACCAGTAGTTACGATACATATAGGCCACCTACCCTTAGTTTGTTACCATATCTCAACACTGTCCAATCTCATTTCGTCAACTCGTAAAGTTCTCAAGGTTTACTGGACGTTGACACTACTGACCAAGACTGTGAAATATAATTTATTTGAATCAGTGCAAGACGTTTATACACATAGCTAGTAGGAAGTGCTCTCAAATATAACACAGTGTCACCGTCAGTGTCATGTTTACATCCATGAGCTTAGTGATTTTGCAATATAACTGTTGTATGCCTTCTGATAATGTTTTCTGGTTCCAAAGTGCACAATCTTTTGAACCTAGATGTATGGTTTCAGTTCAGATTTCGGAAGCTCCCCATTCGACCTACCATTTTGATTACCGTAACTAAATTCTAGAGCGTGAGTCGGTTCTACAAAGAGGCAGCTGACGAACGTTAAGACCTCAAACGAATCTCTTTCTTGTGATTTAGTGTAAGACTGACATATCCTAGACATATGAAGCGATCAGCATTTTAAAACTTTGGGGATGCATGACACCCATTGCGAATTCACAGCTTCAAAAGAACTGCGTGTAATCAAGTATGATGTTTACTGATATGGGCTCACACTCGACGAAACTTTTTCACGTCGTCTGTGTCAGTTCGTGAAGAAGGTCTAATCGTCACTAACATTGTTTAACATAAAGTCACATACATGAAGAATAGTTCCATTTACAAGTCTCTCTATTTCAAAGTGATTTATATCATTATAGCTGGCATATTTCCTGCTGGTCTTTAGAATTTCGCAGTGAGGCAAATGAACTGATCATCTATCCAATGACATTAAGCACAAATTAAAATCAGCCCTAGCTCGAACGTATGCGGCTGCGCAGTTGCGCTTATTTCATACCACTAGTGGACCAGTTCTCCGAAAACGCAAAAGTAGTTTGTCAAACTGTTCTGTCTCCCATGTTGTGTACCAGTTCACTTGCAGTTGCAGTGACGTTTACATAGGCAGAACAGACCGACAACTATCACAGCGAGTCGCGGAACACATCCCGAAGTGGTTGAAACATCAGATGACGCACCAGTCCCAACTTGACGCATTGACTACTCGAAATCCAACGTCATCGATTGCAAAACATCTCATGACAACAGGTCATCAAGTTGACCCGGTTAACTCATTCAAGATACTGTTGCGCAACCGAAATCCGAAGTTACTAGCCTTTTGCGAAGCGATTCTCATTCGAACTTACCAACCGACGTTATGTGCACAGAAGTGGTTGAAACAACCGGTCGGGTTGCCATGGTCATGATTACATAATAACTGGTGTGCTTGTATGTGTGTCTAGTCCCTGTGTGTCGTTAAATATTTGTTGTATATAACTGGCATGTTTTACGTTTGCGACTGATGAGAGTAAATGAAATGTTAACATATCGCAATATATGTCTTCTTTCTGCTCTGATGAAATGAAATGAAGTTAGCCCAAAAACAATCGCAGACTACACTGAGTTTAAAAAAATGTCCTAAAATTAAACCTCAACCACATGGATAAGGAATCCTTTGTGTAGCACACATGGCTACAAAGGGATGTCAAAGCCTAACCATCAATTGATACAGGAAAGATTTCAAGCATTGTACAGTTCTGTCCAATTTATAACAAGAGACCGAACTCGATGACTACAGCGTATGGTCGGACTTTGTGCAGTAGTGCTAACAGACCGTTTTTGTAGCAAACTGACTTGCTCACTGAGTGATCGCCTACTTTGTATTAAAGCTGATCATAATATTGATAACAGCTAGCCCGCTATCATTTCAAACGGAGATCGAAAACAACTGGACGAGATGAGGCTTCATTTCTATGTGAAATAACTAGCTATCTTTGGTTGGGTTCACATGTCAGTACAACATACTAAATCGATCGTTGAAGATAATCCTGAATTGATATGAGTGAGCTGAATAGGTCACAGCTGCAGAGGATACAAACGCACATCACCTGCAGACTGGAGTAGTGAAATGACGGATTAGTTTTTTCTTCAGAACAGATTAAAAAAGGCAGTAAATAAGGCAGTCATTATGACGGTTGGTTTGGTTATCATGGCAGTAAAACCACTTACCCAGACTTGACTGCACCCATGTGATGTCTGTTCATTTCACTTTCTCATCATACTCTAAACCTCTATGGCCGAATGATTTATGTAGACTGATGAGAATAAACGAAATGCTTAAGTCTCCCAATGTGCTTACTTACTGTCTTGATGAGTTAATCGTTGGTTTTTAGTACTTTCATAAATTACTTCCATGAATAACAATTTCCCTCGCTCTTGTAAGTGAGCACGTCAAACTCTAATGAGGAGGTCCGAAAGGGAATATCGATATATATCGGGGAAACTCGACGCCTGTATCGGTTATTTTGAGCAGTCCGATTCACAGTAGCTTCGTTATAACGTGACAATTCAGTGTTTTTCTAAGGGCAGTTAAATCTATATTGTGAATAGACCATAAACATACATCAGATTTCTGTGCTGGCAAATGCAAACTTTGAGAAAAAAATTAGTTGGCCACTCCACTTCGTACGATTTCCTTCCGACAGCCACATCCATATCAATCGCTATTCATAACAAAACGATAAATCTTAGTAAAGAGCAATTCCTCGTATTTCGTTTATTTGGATGAGCTACGTACTAGACAGTTCATCAAAGAAACGATGAAATCTGTTATAGTAAACTTATGCAGCTACCCTATATGCGTTATTGCCTTGTTTCAGCAATGCCAGAATTTCTCAGAGAACTTTGCTGTATTGCGTATCTATTGAGGTTAACACTTCGTAATAGCTCGAAATCTATTCAACACTAGTTTCTTCTCAATTGTTTAATATCAAGTAAAGGGTCCTTGTAAAGCCATAAAGCCACCCATGGACCTGCATGTTTTGTTTATACAGCTCACGCATATCTCAGAAGTGACCTGACGAAACCACTAGCGGACAAAAACATCTATCTACTGCAAAGACTTCTTAAGTCGCTAATCCGAAATCATCTTGGCAGTCACTTCGCCGCTGAGTAGACGCATCTATTAAAGACGATCTGCTTTTCTTCTCTGTGGTATCACTAAATTTTGTGTCTGGCTACTCAGGAAAAATATACGAACAATGTCATCGATTAAAATTATGTAAGCCTACAGGAGGCCACCCATCGATTTTGAGGCCAGCATGGATCACTTCTTTTCCTAATTCTTCCATCCACACATGCAACCATTAACCAAGACGGATGGCCTACACTTCTGGTTAAATGAAACATTTGTAGAGTCTTCCAACTGATGTCTAAGTTGACTGAGTTCTCTGGGAGTCGAATTCAATGTTCGTGACGAGCGTCCCCACACAAACCATAGAGAACAAATATCAAGGTCTCGTTGGCTGAACTTTCAGTTTCCTCATCCAAGAATACATTCATCAATATTCAAAGGAGATACGGTTTTACTCTTCAAGAATATCCCACTGGTAACATATGACCTCTGATGATGCTAAGAACTTCAAGCTAGGTGGCCCTGGAGGTGGATTCGGTAATGGTCATTGAAAAGGTTAGATGCGCTTTGGTAACAGAATGTGCGACAGAAATTCATTAGGCGGTTGTAAAGAGTTTCAAAGACGGACAGTTTACCAATGACAATCAACTGAAGGCTGTGAGATGCCGATTTCTGGTCATGACTGAAGTAGTAGAACTTTGTTTAACTGATCCATCCTTGTGCACCTAGAAAATGCTCAGCCTTCACGATTGTCACGGTCCAGTGCCCACTCTAAGACCAACCAAACGTCCATTGTTTCCGCTGAGTTATGACTGCGACTTTAATATATGAAAATCAGCTATTCCACTTACGTCAGAGACGAGCCTAACTATCTGCAGTGCCTGATCAGGGATTTCTAATCAGTATAACATTCATTAAATCCATTTAGATTGATTCGTATCGTTTGTCACGGACTTTAGGTCAACAATGAAATCTTCATGGCTCATATTGGTTGTATCGTAGTTTACACATTGAAGGTGCTGTTAACGAGATACTGTTAGTACCGAATAACACCACATTGGTTAGTTTGAACTAGTCAAATGAATAAATGGATTGAGAATAACACAACATTACGAACAATTTGTGATACTGTATGATTCAACCACCCCGGGCGGCCTTTCTCGGTAGTGTTTTCATCGACTTCGATTAGTGAAGTGAGCCTTCATATTGTGGGGTACGAAGTAGGTTTTACTAGACTGTTGAGCTCTTATATAACAGCACTTGTACTGTATAACGAATATTGATTAACGGAATACATTTTTGTCATCAACATACTCGGTTGTTCCATTCAGCTGGATGAAACAGCAGATGACTTTCACTGGTTCATTACGGCCAACGGCAGCAACATAAATGTCAACCTAAAGCCAGTTGCAGAAGAATGTAAATGTGAAACGGTTTGAAATTTCCAACATTCGACAAATAAAGATTGTCAAGCGGATATTGATCAACTGTGCATACTTTCCTTGGTAGATTTAAAAAAGCAAATCTGTAAATGTCATTGGCACCTCTTCTGAAATTTTAGCCCGCCTTCCTCTGTTATGCGCGAATACAGATCATTCGGCACAAATAACGAAACTGCTAGCTGGAATTTCGCTACAGATGACTGAAACTCACTCAATCTGATGCAAACTTATTCGTTTCTTTCAGTCCTGCGCTTAAAATCTACAAAATCTGTAGTATTCCGACATAGTACCGAAACATTTAGTGGGAAGTTCCACCCCATATAACCCTGGACGTGACACGTTCAGCAATACGACAAGTCAATATTCTGCATCACCAAATTTTGTGTACACATTTGTCAACACAGTTAAAATATGTTCAACTAAAAGAAAGCGAGGAACCCGATCTCATCGACCTTTGTGCAAATTTACCGAACAGGTCGTTATGTTGTCCCAGGTAATCCTTTTGTCGGGCTACGCATTAATGCCAATCTCGCATTGCTTGCACTTAAAGAGTTTAAACTAAGAAGAAAATATTGATCGCTTTCCTGCTATTAACAATTGCCTGCTTTGTTTATTCGCCTAACTTGTCTTTTTGTTATTCACTAATTCACACCACTCAAGTAACATCCCTCTAGTGCATGGTTGATGAAACCAAACGAATTGTTAACATCTCACATAATATGTACTTTTGTCGGAAAATTCCTACCAAAACAGAAGTGACGATGTGGCAAACAATTGTTTTCAATCATTTTTCTCGAGCCAATACAACTGCAGATGGGCAAAGAGAACCCGATGTATTAAACAAAGCATGTTGGCATTTTTTGATAAGCATCACATGCTGAACGTCAGTAACTTGAGAGCCCGATTGCGTAACACGACTGTGGACGAGTGGGTTGGGTCAACCAAATAACTTTTGCTAATCCACGTTCACCGATCCACTACGCTGTCACAACGGCAGCAGCTATGACAGGTTCTTGATTGGCTGAAGTGAAACTTGTTTCCACATGCCTGCTAAATTACACGCCTAGATCGTATGTTACTGATTAGCTTAAATCTTCGCCTTAAAAAGGCTGCGCATTACTGGTAGCTCAACAGAGAGCAAAACTCGAGGTTAATTCTTCCATCTGGATGCGGATAGATGAGATGTCTAGGGGGGGTTGGAAAAGCTGCGAATAACCGACAGTGGAGTCCAAACCGACTCATGTATATTGTGTGACCTGTGTGTATGTGACTAATGACAGTAAATGAGATACATACATTCAGCAACCTGTTGCAATTATTGCACTGATAAGATAGACCAACTGCCTTTGACGTTTCCCCCTCTTCGTGCAAAACAGCTTAATAGCTTTCTTGTTTCTCATATAAATTACAGTCTGCTAAGACCATTCTCTTACCTGACTTCCCCTATTCAATAGAGAATGCAGATGGGAGATTTGAACCTGCAATCACCGGGTTGCAAACCATTTGTCCACCTGTATCCCATTCACAAGCAAAATGGTACCTCCTCTCTAAAGAACGTGTTTAGACTAAGACACTTTCAATCTTTCAGTCATATAATTTTACCCAGAAGCAAAAGAATTCTATGCTGTTTTTTCTGTTCATTCACCCACGACCTCCTAGTGGAGCCTGCTGAAGACTGAGTGAATCGAAAATCACTCATAGGCAACGAACTGAGTTACAGTAGGGAGTGAAGATATCACTTGTTTGGCAAAACGCTCCTACAATATAGAAGTATCATAATGTAGTGGATTATTTAACCGAAGGTGCGGTTAATGCAACTCTCGGCAGAATACCTCAACGCGATGGGAAAGCACGTCCAAAAACCCACAGCGAACGGATCGGCAACAGCATGGACGACCGGATGAGCCACCGCTCAATTGGATCCGAACAACGGATTAGACAGGGCAGCGAAACCGGAATACACAACCAGATCGGGGCCACGAATTCTCCAACGCTCAAGAGAATATCTCGACATGGTCACAGAATACGTCAGAGGCCACAGTGGATCGATTGCGGACAGCATGAGTGACCGGACGAGCAACCGGCCAACGAGATCGGATCAACGGATGAGGAATGTCAGGTGAGAATCCCCCTGACAGAAGGCGTCAGACACACGGTTGGCGGCATCCGATTCGGATTAGCCTGTCACAGTGACCGAAGCCAAAGGACGCCTGCGCTTATATATCACTGCAACTGGCTTGCGCTGCACCAATTGCAGTTCCACCAACACACCACATATCCAGTGTAAACCCGAAGGAATAAGACCGGGA
>QNGE01000733.1:92822-127381 GCA_008508345.1 Paragonimus westermani
CGCTAGTCACATGCAACGCGCGCTCTCTCGTTTATAAGTCGCAATTCCAACCCGCAGCACCCCCCGGTTTCCGTTCACACGTCGTGTGCACTTCTAACCGGTTTACGTGCGTGACCGGTGCCTTCTATCGGAGGGTTTTTCGCTTGCCATTCCTCGTCTGTTTGTCCGATTCCGTTGCGCGTTGGCTCGTCCGGCTGCTCGTGCTGTGCGCCATCCACCCAGTGCTGGCCTTGACCGTATCCCAACATCGTGTCGAGATGTTCCTCTAAATGTTGGAAAAACCACGCCTCCGATCTGGCCGTCTGTCGTATTTCGCCTGCCCTGCCCCGCCCGTTGGTCCGATCTAGTCGAGCGATGACTCATCCGGTCGCGCACGTTGTCCTTGATCCGATCGCGGCAGGTTTTCGAACGTACCTCCCCCCGTTGAGGTATTCGGCCGAGCGTTCGAAAACTCGCACCCCCGACCTGGCAATCCACCACAATACTGTACGCGCTGTTGTAACCCCGAAGAGCCGATACCCAAGCACACTGTGAAGGAAAAACACTGGTCTCCAGAAAGAGGGCTTTTACAGTCTCCCTCAGAAGACAAATTACAAGCGCAGCTCTTACGTATGTATAGCTCATCAAGCGACCTTTTGAATAATGTTTAATGAAGTGCATTAAAAGCGCCCTAGGTCATAAACCAGCAAATTAGTCTCCAGTATGTAAATCGGCTCGAGAAATGAAATTGATGGTGCAATAGTGGCGCGAAAAGGAGGGATTCGATTCTACAAAAGTAACAGATGTTCATTACTGGTTAATTGGGCGGTTTTGGGGGATATTTAACATCCCCAACAGTTTTATTACCCAAGGAAACCTTTAGTTTTTACCAGCTTAACTTCTCGTACACTTAACCACACGTTATGAGGTTCGATCAACTGATGCTCAGCTGGCCTGATTCTTTAGAATTCACCAGGCAATATTGTCTTCGATCGGACAAGGATTTGAACCGTGACCTGTCTAATGCTTTCGAACTGGTTGTCTTTACAATAGCTTTAAGCCTGACTTGAGCTGACTAAATACGTGTAAACAGTAGGCGAGTTACACGATCTTTCCACGTTTACTCATCAAAGTCAATCAGTGGAAACATTCGTTAGAAGACACGAATATTGATCGCCTTTATGCGTAACCAAATGCATAGTACAGTTTTTTCCATCCTTATTCAGCTGCGTCTTGTCAGTATTTCTCAGTTTTGCAACGACCTTTCTAAGCTATATCGTTTTACTCTAGGCCAATATGTTCTACATACCTAATCTCCATTTCATATGCCAATAAGGTTGTCATGCACTTTAAAAACAATGGCGTCTAATAGAAGTACCGTATTCAGTCGCGTTTGTTTGAATCGAATGAATGGATGAAGACCGGTGTTCAGTAGCACAAGGCGTGATAGTTGAATGATCCATAGTGTCCAATGACGACAGAAGGGATTCTCAATAATCTGATCAACGTGACCACAGCTTAAATGCGGACGAACTGATTGGTATGAATGGAACGAAGTACACTATTTGAAGCAGCCGCACAAGTGGATTGCAAATTTTGGAGCAGTGCTAGGTACGAACCATTCTTAAAATATGGAGACATTAAAAGTTCTGGCTTATCCATCGATTTTGAACATGGTGTGAGCATTACCAAAAAGTAACATAGCTTGTATCTATTCAGTCTTGTTAGGCATGTTAAAGATGCCGAACACTGATGCATTTCTCACCTTTGGTTAACCAGCGAGTGTACCGCAGAATAGCTGTGATGTAATTGTGTGCAGTGCATATTTTTGTGCATTTTCTACTCTAGAACTCGTCCTACAACCCCATTGAGGAAGTATCTTGTTAAGCCAAACCAGTGTTGAATTAATTTGAGGCCTCTGACCGCGTTTCCTGTTGCCTGCGGACATTTGGTTTCCTTAAGGTAGAAGTCGAATATGCAGATTTAAATACGTCCGATATTATCATCTCCTTGTTTGAAAACACCTTTCTCTACTGACAACCTAGTGTGCATCCAGTCGGAGGATATTTTTAAATCGTTTCACGAAATTCAACCTAAAATCTGGTGAACTCTAATGACAGTGTAACTGATTTTAAGTGTGTAAGAAAAGCTTTCTAATATAAAGCAATCTGGTTCACAAGCGAGGTTACGAAATTGAAATGCATTATAAAGGATTGAAAATTTGTGAAAAAAACTCTGACAAACTTAGAAATTATGCCACATATCTTTTCAACCACCAGAATGCCTGTGTCTGCGTAGGTTGGTAGAACTGCGTTAGTTAATTAGACACAATCCACTTTAACGTGTAGGTCGTTTCACTCTGGCACCCTTAAATTAATACAAGGCTCGCGATTAAAAAAGCATCAGAGAAACGAAGTTTCTTTTCAACCTTCGACCCCAGGATCGCATTAAGTGTAAACTTGTTCGTAGGTTGAATACATCTATGGGTAACCAAAGGGTGCAACAAAGCTGAGTTTTTGGTGGGCATTTAAACTCCGGTTACTAGAATCTAACCGATTCAGACCGGTCAAAACAGAGAAATCATTGTACCAAATATTACGCCACCAGACTGCGGATACACCTTTTGTAAAAAGCCATAAAAACAAAATGGAACATCGCGATAGCCGATTCAAATGAAATGCGTCTGCTTGTGATAAAAAATACATAAAACATTTTGAGAAGCATTGAATTATTTAGTTTGCAAATCGTGACCTGTATAGCTAATAAGATTTACACACATACTGTAATAAGTGGTTGTGGGCACATTAACAAATGTCAAACAGCGTCTCCAGTCATGTGAAAACCATATCATAACCAGGCTTGATTTACCCTTCTAAAATTCGGATCACTTATGTTACTCTTGAGTACTTCGTAATTTAAAGAATTTAAAGAACGTGTTTTGTACTGTCCACTCAGAATTTTTGCCTGACCATATTAGCCCCTAAGTCTACCTGTAGAATTCGTTTGTACAATATTTAATGAAGGCGTTGTTAGACAAGCATAAATGGCTTCTAACAATCACATGCTAGTTCGCTGCGAAAGCTTCCATTGCAAACGCGCAGTATTATATGTTCACAGATGGGCTGAATGCGTTTCAACACTAGTAATAAAAGATGAACATACTTACAGCTGATGAAAACGGATACAAACGAATATTTTTGTCATGGTAAAAAGGCGGTTTCCGATTATTCGTCACGCGAACGATCACATACAGTTTACATCATCATGTTTATCAAATGAGCAAAAACAACACTACTCCATACGGCTGTGAATTGAAGGACAATTCGGCGACCAAATTACCCTCCGGAGGTCTCAAGTGTGTATCGAGAGGCCATGGTAACCGTAGGGCCTGGATAAATTTCTTCTGGGAGCACAACTGCGCATTGTGCAATCGAATTCCGACCGCTTCCGTGGGGGCCAGAATAAGAAATTTGAGTCTTCTGATTTGTCGATTGGGCAAGCAGTAAATGGGTTGGAAAGTCACTTCCGGTAAAACTCGGCGCACTCAGTCAACGAGATACAACAGAGATGTACGCTAAATGAACCTCATCTCGCCCTTAGTCAGTCATGTGAAATGGTTCTCACCTATCCTTTACGAAAGGCACATGGTCGTGCAACCGACGAAACCTGCTTTGCAGAAGCATGTGAAAGAGTAAACACAAAATAAGGTCACACATTTAGGCAAAGTGTCTTCGGGCTGTACATGGACTACCGGGTTGGATCTGAACATGATTCGTAGTTGTGCCACACCGGAAGTCTTCTCAATTGCGTTACTTATTCTGTGAGTCACCAGTCCGGTCAACGCCTCGCCTTTATACCCTGGCGTCATGTAAACCAACTTCTTTTCGCACATGGGAGCTTAGCTTTCTGTTCTGTCAGTTCCATGTGCCTACCAATGAAGTTTACATGGTAGGCATTCTTTGCGATTATCCGCTGTCAAACATCATTTCTGCTTCAACCGTATCATCTCTCTATATCTTCATAGCCATGTGTGTTAAATTACAAACCAGGATTTTTCGTGTTTGAGAAGTGAAGTCAACGTACTGGCTGTTCCAGATCCCCATCCCGTAAACGCATCTGTGAAATAAACCGTTTGCATGGCGAATCACTGCGACATCCAGGAAGAATTTTCGTCCAACTTTCTGGGCCTCACGTGTAAAATTAGGATTAGGACGTGCTTTGTTCACCTCTGCAAGTGGGCTATCAAAATCCACCGTTTCGCCAACTGCGCAGATGTTACCTTCCACTTACCTTTTGTAGAAATTGCTATGATCCCACGAGGTATAGTAGGTTCTAACATTGCCGCAAAGATATCGGCCAACGGTGAGCCTAGCGCTGACCCCATTGCAAGGCCATCCTTCTGACAGTACCTTTTCCATCAATCTGACATTGAACTTTCTGCTTGAGTATCTTTCGGCAAGTCCACATTCAAATCCTCGGAACGTATATACCACAGTGATCGCCAACAATTTCTACAAGTGATCCATTCTCGAACAAAGTGAACACTCGTAGAATTCACACTCGTGTGGCGTAATCATGTGACTAATTGCTCTTGTTCTTGCTCACTTGACAGTCATGATGATGTAAAATGTAGATGTAACAACTATCCTATGAAAGCTACCAAATTATCCAAGTAACCGACCATCCTGCTTGGAGTTCTTGAGCAGGCAAAAATGGAATGTGTTAACGCTATTGTAGAGCACTGTAATTGTGTAACTGGTAATTAGTGTTCTATACCTTTTTAATTGCAAAAAATTCGGCCGTAAATTCCCATACTTCAGGTGGATACAAACAATCTACCGGAACCGCCTAATTCTATGCAGCATGCCCTACCGACTAAACGATGTCAACAGCTCGGGAATCACACGGTGGACATACCTCGATTGGCTGGCAAGAAGATAGCTTTTCCTCACACACTTAAGGTTAGAATCAAACAACTATACTTTCCAATAGTGAAACTGCACAGCTAGCTACAGTTCTGGATGTAAAAACCAATAGTTCTATCATATTGTGTTTGAGCAATACACGAAGGCTTGCTTCAAGTAGTTTTTTAATTGTCCGCACCAAATCCCTTCAATCTTTCAGTAGGTTCGTAGGCTCTAAAACTGTCAAGGAAGTGAGAATACGCCTTAACCGTGCGTGCATGTCTCTTTGCTGTCCAGTAAAAAACTGTATTGGATAGTGTATAAGTCTAAAGAAAAAGTGAATGGAACTAAACAAAAGGTAAAATCAATGAAGCTGCGGACTGCAATCATTTCAGCAGCGAACACTGGAACACACTAAAACGGCATTCTATCAGACATGCACATACAGTAGACTGTGATACTGGGCTAATCCAGGGGTTGGGGAACTTATAGTGCGGATCAAATGATAATTTAAAACTCTCGACCGATTCAACCGTGACCACAGTGTTGTGCAATACGTTCCAACGAGAACAGATTCTAACTGAGAAGTTGTTCTGTCTGAACAGTAACCTATCTGCTCAATTTTGACGAGTGATCTCTTAAAAGTTCACCTTTGCTTAGTCGAATGTGGGCCAGTGGATGACCCGGGATGTGGAGTATTTTGCAGACCAGAATTACGTCTCCCTTAATAGGTCTGAAGTTAATTGATGACTGACTTAGTACCGCCAGTCCTTTCGGTTAGGAGATTTTCCTGGAACTCAGTGTTTAGAGCTCCTCTTATCTGAACACATTCAACAGGCGCTAAATCTTTTTAAGATAAGGACGACGGACCTGTATATCGGCCAACAGGTGTGGGCGGATTACGGATGCGAACATAGTGGGTAATAATTCACGTTGGAAAGTTCCACAAATTTTTCCAAACAGGTTAGGGGTTGTTTGTGCTATTCCAGCCATGGTAACACAATTTTCAGACACACCCACACTGTTCGCCACTATGATCCTTAGGTCTTTTTCGCGTCCTATTACGAACAGCTTCATATCGCTAGGGTACTAGCCAAAACAGCTCTGGTGACGAATGTGCATGACTACATTTGTTGACATTGAACGATAGGTTATTTTTTTACAGAAAACTGGTTTAAACACTTCAAATCGTTGTGTGAGGTTATCACATCATCCAGTCACTCTAGAATTCGCCAAATCCCTGTGTACTCAGCGTAGAGTAAAATCAGTAATTTGACTATAATGGATAGTTCATGAACGAAAAGAGTAAGCAACAGGAGGTCCTGATATTGGTCCTTACGGAGCGCCCCTGTTGGTAGGGAGCCACTCTGACAGCTGTCCATTCCTCTTGACGTTGAACGTAGATTCAATCGAATATTTCTCTAGCCAGCTGAGTAACCGCCCATCAAGACCATAACTATGGACTTTCTGTAGCAAGATGTGGGTGATCAATCCTTTCAAACGCTATCGAGCAGTCAAAATACACCACATCTATGAACATTCTTGCGTTATCACCATTCGTTCAAACCTCATGAGTAATCAACAGATTGCTGACACATTCATGATTGTTTTGTACAACAGATGCTTTCTTATATCTAAAAGAGAAACCAGTACGGAACTAAGTGTGGTGAGCTCTACATTACTTTGAAGATCACTGACAGGAAAGCTATTGGTCGATAGACTGCTGGGTAGTTTCTGCACTCGCCTTTGAGGATAGATGTAATTGTGAACTGTTTCCAGGCTTTCGGTAAACAGCCGTTTGAAAAAGAGAAATGGAAATGTGCTGTAAGCGGTCCCACCAGTTCCGTAGGGCACTGAATAGTAAGTCGGAGTCGGGTAGTTTGTGAGCTAGTAAGTTTTTTAATTTGATTCTGATTGGTGACAATGACCTTTGAGGTAATTCAGTTAAGTTGTTACCCATGTGCTCAAAAGTCCCTCGTAATTTGCAAATATGGACTCTTACGTACTGTTTACCCAGAGCATTGGCTGCTTTTACATCTGTAATGGCAAATCCCCCAGAGGTTTACAGTTGCGAAATGCCAACCTTACTAGTGTGTGCTGCGACTTTACTTTTGAAAAGCTTAGAATTCACTTTAAGCTCTTGAGCAAAACAGTGTTAGTAGCAAAATCGATCTTCGCCGATAGCAGCCGTGATGAGATTGTGCCACATAAACAGACTCAGCAAACGCAAGTTCAGCCTATTCCAGTTGGTACCTGTTCCAGGGTAGACGTCTTGCTGTAATAAGACGTTTGGTTCTATTCGTTAGGTGTCTGGGCCTAATACTAGATCGGCGGTACTTTACTAGAACGTGGTTTTTAACAGCACCGTAGATTCCCTCAGCAACGGGTTGCTGGTAGTGGTCTAGGCTAAGTGTGGTGCTGGAGCCAGACCATTCAACCTCGTTAAGTTGTGCCTTCATCCCTGCGAAATTCGCCTTGTGGCAGGTCTTTAGACCCACATTTTTGGGGAACGTATTGTTCGTGTGTGTGGCTGAATTCAGTTCTTCCGTGATCACTACGACCAAATGGAGCTATGTTATTTAGATTGCTTATCATGTCACTATCGTAGGCGAGAATGATATCAAAATAACGGGAGGGGGCTTAACTCGTCTGCCACATCGCGTGGTCCTGGATAGGCTGGAATGGTCCAAATTCCATTGCTGTTTCGAAGAAATTCCCAGCGGGGAAAGACGTTGCAGTATTGACTAGCTGGTTCTCGAAATCTAGCTCCTGATGGATCAAATCTCTCATCATTCATGTTTGAACGTAATTTGAAGATAATATTCTGAGCAGAGCTTTCTGCAAGTCTGTGTCTGATCTACGTTGCTCAAAATCAGGGCTGGATTCCAAAGCCGCAAATGAATAGACACCATTTTATTTTCCGCATTATGAGCTTATTAAATTTTCCGCCTGCTGTTTCATCGATTTCTCATCACTGTACAAAAATGTCTGATGGAGCTGTTGCCTATAGGTTCAGGAGTTCCCAGGTTATCAATCAATTTATCATGGAGTGAAGCATTTTGTGTTAAATTTTCATTCCGTGCATCGGAACTATATAACACATCCTAATAGCCCCTGAATTGATTAAAAGAGCCGGATGGAAAAACTAGATAAAATTTATGTCAGGCAGACAAACAGAGCAGACGTATTTTGTGAGATGACAAATTTCTGGTTTGATCCCATCGGTGGCTTGCGTGAACACCAGCAGACTTTATACAGCAATAATTTGGCACTTAGCTCCAGCTTTCTCTGTACACATAAAACTGACCAGTTTTGTCTGATTACCGTTGCTACACAATTCGCGCGGAGGTTCGTGTTACGACCACTCATTCGAGGTAATGTTACCTAAACGTAAGCCGAATCTTCTTGTGGTTGGTGGGACATTGCTAATCAGATATCAGCCATTTTTATGTGCGCAGAAGGCACTGAGGTAACCAAACTTCTTACCATGGAAATGATTGAATCATTAGTGTACAAAAGATTGGGATCACTTCGTTGGTCACCACACCTGATATTGTTACGAGCAATTTGTATAAGAACTGCCTGTGTTTTAGTAACTGATAAAGATGATCGGGAATGCTACCACCTCATGACTTACACCTTTCGTATGTTTCGATAGAATGGATAAAGTTTTCAGTGGCTTGAATTTAAAGTGTTCAAGTGGAATACACAAACTGGCTTGCATCATCCTTACCAGCCATTCTACGAAGCAATCGGTAGGAATTTAGAAAAGTGAATTGTTGAACACTTCCCAAAAAAATCTTAGCTCTCATGAGGACGGCTTAAGAACTTAGTTCACAATATGGATACTGGATGACAGTCTCACTCTTCAGTTAAAACAGAAATCCCCGATCCGTACTCAAACCAAAATAACAAATTGGCCTTAGTTGATTCACTGATTAATTAATACAGTGGGATAGGATCTTATATCCCATTTCAAAAAGAGCAGTTACGGATACTTGGAGCACACATAAAGGGCTGAGTACAGAACCGAAACTGCAATAGTTGGCTATTTTCGTACGCCATTTTAAGGTTAGCTCACAGAGACACTTCTTGAAACATCACATTTTGAAAATACGTGTGGATACGAAACTCACATTCGCCTGCCCACGTTCGATTTTGTCAAGAAACAATTTATATCCCCTGTAAAAGCGATGTAGATTTGCTTGAAACTCCGATTCAATGCAACAGTTTCTACCGGTGCAATGTGCAGTCATTTCACTGCGTTTCATATGTCCGACTCTACAGATTTCTTCTGACAGTGGTGGCAACCGCGGAGTCGAGGATGAGTCATCCAGCCGACTAGTCCGATTCGTTTGACTTTCAGCCGCAGACTGTACATCTGATTGTGTGCTCATTGCAACTGCTTAGAAAAGGCACCTCAGTAAGTTATCTAATATATGATCACTTAACCACATTAGTACATTTAGAAATTGCTGTCACGTGTTTGTCCTCGGATCCGAATGAATATGAAGACAAGGTCAGCAAAAAAGTTCGGTAATTCCATTAATGTCCGAGTCGTTTATTGATCTGTACAAATGCACTTTCTGCTGTTCTACCAGTCTGGTGGGTTGGGACTTGTGGATGACGGAATGTATGAAACAACCATTAGTAGACTGTTTTCCAAACATTCAGATCAGTGTGATTGGTCATAGTGGAACAGTGCGCTTGGAAATTGCTGTGGCGTGTTGAACTCTTACCAAAGTATGATTGAACACATTCTGTTATATTTGATTCCAACTCTAACAATTGGTTTTGTTTTGTGGATTTTCAACTGGATTTCACATTTTCTTCTTTACACTTACTTCCACTCTAAGTTGGCCAGTTCATGAAAATCTGTTTTCATTCTTCAGCGGAATGCTTTCAATGTCTGGCACTTAAACCTACCCGCAAATCCATATATCTAATTGGATTTGTTGCTGATTGTTACATTCTCTTACTTGACCATATTTTTCTCTCGCTGTGATTAGCAGACTTCTTGTTAACTAGGTCGGTCTTGTGTATTGTGCAGCCAGTGGTACGTGCAACGGTACCTTTTGGTTCTACTACTTTTTTTCTAAACATTGTAGAGTTGATGACAAATTATTGCATAAGACCCCATCTAATTACCCACCTTACACTCTGCTATGTATACAGTTTGTTTCTTACCGGCAAATTCGTTAGTTGTTTAAGTAGCCGGTTGCTTAAATGTCTTAGTACAAGTAGTCAGTTCTTCACCTGTTTGTCCAGGAGTATTTTATTCAAGAAAAACTACTGTTAGTAAATGTGGGAATATTTCAACCGTACGGTTTAGAAAGTTTTTACTTCACCTCCTTTTTCTTCACCGTTTTTTCTTCCTCCGTCTTCATATATATATATATACATATATGTACATATATGTATGTCTTCAGTTCAGAGGACAAAGTAAAGTTCATCCGTCAAATACAATAAAGTTCCGTTTTATCTGACATCCGTTGGCTTGACATTCGGGCTACTTTAATAGCACATACTCACCAGGTTCATATTCTAAGTTGGCCATTAACGTTTGCGTCTCTTCCCGCAGATTTCCCAAGTCACTCCAAGCAAATGACTGCGTGTGTTCTGTCGGACAATTTCGTGGCGGATTGGAAGCGAAGATATGCGTTTTCTTCTGAGTCATATGAACTCCTCGTTCCGATAGGTGGCTGAGTGAGGATGGGTGGTTTTTGAGTGGGAACTGAATCAGCCCGTTGTATAAGGTCATTCTACAACGAAAATATGGGAAGTCAGTCTGCTAGTAGTAAAGCCTTATAGCATTAACGTATGGTGATGCCACAGACTCACTCCTCTAGTCTACCAAGCAGCAGCCCACACAAGGGTGAACTCTCATTGCTCTGTATTATAGGGACAGTTACACGGCAATTTATCTGCTAACCATAGAACCAAACTTGGCGGAGCTGCATCCGCTGAAAGCTACCAAATACTCTGCTCAGTGGTTGATCCAGCCGAAAATCTAATGAACGCGTACAAGAATAAAACCCCTGTGCGCATTGGATGCATTACTTTGTTCAAAATGCTGACAAAAAGTAGACAAGCTTTCCCTAAAATTTGTTAAAATTACGTCTTTATTGGTCTAGCCAAGGAACTGTGCATGTTAGTTGAACTGGTTGTTGAAAATCAAAGTTAGCCAAGCGAAAGGTTTCGCTTGACTGCAGGTAGATAACTATGTCAGAATGTTAACCAACTTGGGGAGCTCCAGCCAATGAAGTGAAGTTTACATAGCGCCTTTGAAATAAAAAATGACTAAGATATATGTGGATTTTCAGAGGTATAAGTGTATAAAATTTTCCATAGACTTCTGGGGTGGCCAATAACAACCCGCTGTTATAATACCAGTGTTTTGGGTTCAAAACTTTAGCGCACTTCTCTTCTTGAGTTATTCTAACCCTAGAAAGCCAAGTTAATAAGCCTCGAAGAATTTGCCATGATTTCTTTAGTTGTGTTACTCTAAAGTTTACAATCAGTTAAGGGAAATGAGGTATTTCTGGCACACTATTCCTTGTAACCCCAAAAGTCATGTACAAGTTCTTTTTTCTCTCTTCTTGTCCTTAGGCGGTAAACTCGAATAGATCCGAGAATGTCCAAAAAATTAAACTTTCGTCATCAATACATCTTTTCATAGCTTGTGAGTGGACCGTCCGCTTATTCACACTTAACTAATTAGTCTATAAAAGCACTCTCAATCCGTACCTGAAGTTAGAAAACTAGCTGACTAATCAAGCATGAATTGCACTTTTTTCGCGACAGAGAAGTGACTATTTAAAAAAAAATAGGCCAACTCGCAGTTTTCAGGGTTTTTGTTTGGTTATTTCGAATACATGATGGGGAAGTTACACATATTTGATAGAAACCACTTGAATGAAAATGCACCATTTATTTCCCGGATTCTAATTCTTCATTTCCACTACATTTTGATAAATAATTGCATAAAACGATCCCAAGATTCTAGCAGGCATAACCGTCAGCCAGAGCCATTCGCACTTTTTTCTTTCAAAAACAAACTAGGTGGGCTAGCCCCACCATCACATTGTGATCTAACGCAGAAGTAAGATGTGACAGGGATTAGGTTCTTTTAACCAGTGTTAACAAAGAAATACACACTAGGTAATGAATTTCCAGTCTGCCATGCAGATAAGACGAATTAGGTTGAATGTGTATTTTCATCCCCGGATTTTGGTACTGTCTGGGTCTAGACGATGTCGATTAAATCCTGTGTTTAGTTTGTTCGTTTAAAAAAATTTCGTCTCAATAGGAAAGCCACTTACTGTGTACGAAGTAAAGGCAAGATTTCGTATTGGTTTTTCCTATAAGGACTAAGAAAAAGCGTATACGTTGTCAGTCTTTTGTTTCAAAAATAGAACTGAACGGTTTCGGCAGTCACAAGTGCATCTGTTGTCTAAACAGATAGAGTAAGCAGTCGAAGTACACTGGATACATTAGCGGAATAGTCGTTGTGGTAGTCATGGTAGGCGGATAAGTAAATACCGGTAAGAAACAGACTACTAACCGGATTGAACTTATTCAGCCGTCTATATACAGGAATCGATCCAAACCGTGTCTGATTCATCCTTCATGCAGGCGCTGATACCCCAATCCTGACAGCTGTTGGATGCTCGGCTGGTGTTGCCAGAACTTCAGGTTTGCTGGGAGTTACCTCGTAGAAACAATGAAAGTAGTTTACAACGGTCATCATTCAGTCTTGGGTATAAAAAGAGGTTGGTACTGTCTCACCGTTTTCCAAATATACCTTAGATTTCAGAATAGACCGTCAGTAGCCTGCATCGCGAATTGTATCCAACTGGTGCATCCCCTGAAGTGATCGGAATTGCCCTGCTAGACAAGCGAATTAAAGTTTATACCAACCGTAATTTGTGGGACTATTTTTTGATAAGAATGCTGGTGGTTAAATAGGTACTTTCGTCTTGTGTTTCATGTCCGTTTGTGCGTAGTAGTTTATCCGTGATTGCGGCCAATTCAAAGCTTTGTAGTTTTTCCAAGCAAACCTAACAGTTTTTCCGGATGCACACCGAGTGTTGAAATACTTGCATCTCCGAATTGGTCATCCACCACATTCGCCTCGCATTTGAGGAGCTTGTCATGATTGTGCAAGGGTGCCAAATGTACAGCATTGACCCGTCATCCACCAGGAACTAGGTTGATTTGAAAGCTCGTATTCCTATGATTCATGAAGGTAAGTGGTCCATTTCATCGTCTTCTAAATTTGCCAGCTCCGGGGCCGGACGTTTCTGATCGGCCTTTACTTCCTACCACCACTTGGTCTCCGATCATGAACGGGCATCACTTGTTTGTTGTGTCATACGTCATATCCTTGTTTATTTCGGCGTTGTCTTTCTGCTGTCCGTTCAAGAGCACGGTGTTCCATGCGTCATCGTTCTTGCGGTAATAACTGTCCCTTTCTGTCTCCGGACGCACGAATATCTGAGAGAATATTCAGCTGTCTTCCTCATATCAGCTCAAAGGGTGAACTTTGAATTGTTATATAGTTCGTCGCGCGGTATCCAGACACTACTTCCGGTAGTCCTTCTTCCCAATTATTGCCTCTTTCTTTGTACAAGTGGACTCCACCGCCAAGCCGTTCGCTTGTGGGTGGTGTGGCAATATCTTCGGGTGCTAAATCCTCCAGCCCTCCAATATATCCTTAAACTGCTGCCCATTAAAACACGGGCCTGCGTCCGTGATAACTCTGTCCGGTACCTCAGAGCGAGCCAGGACATTGTTCACTAAGGCGTTTGCAACTGTTCCATTGGTTTGATCCGTCGTTGGAATGGCTCTGTCCATTATGTGAAGTGGTCGGTCATGAAAACTATGTCGCGATTTTTATTTGGACTTTTTATGGGTGGACCAAAAATGTCTGTGTCCCATGTGTGTGTGGCTTGCTCTGGATCGCATGGACGAAATTGTCGTTATTGTCTTTCGGTTCTATTGGCAATGCTCGAATGCTCGAATGAAATCGGTCACACCTCTCCGCATCGTGGGCCAAAATACTCTTCGTCACAGTAGATCAAACACGCGTTCTCGACCCATGTGAACATCTGTTGGTGCCAGTCGAATAACGCGGTCCCTCTGTCCCACTGGAATAAATTGCAGTCTCTGAGATCGCAGACCGCTATACACCTCCACACCAACCACTAGTTAGCCGTTCCCCAGATGTCGCCAGTTCCAGATGTGTAACACCTCACTGAGTTCTGAATTCAACTTCCTGGGTTTGGTTTCTGCCAGTAAATGTTTGCGTACTTCGCGTACATGTGGGTCTTGTTTTAGATTGAACAAAAGCTCTTTGTCGGCAACCGATACTGAGTTTACGTGTATGGCTTCAGTTGGCGACTTATTCTCCCGTAGTAATCGCGACAGTGCATTGGGCACCTCACGGCTTGTGCCGTTGACATGTCCGATGTTAAAGTTGAAATCTTGTAGTCCGAATGTCCAGCGCGCCAATCATCCTCACGGATCCTTCACCGACTTAAGCTAGACCAGGGGTTTCTGGTCGATCTCGACATGAAAGATGGTCGCTGTCAGGTAGGTCCTCCAATTTTCTAGCGCCCACACGATGGCTAGGACTTCTTTCTTCGTGGTGGAATACTTTCTCTCCGCTGCCGTCAGTACTCGACTGGTGTACTTAATTGTCTCCGACTTCTTTGAAAGAATCGCCCCGACTCCGATACCACTTGCATCCACTGATACAGTAAACGGTTTATTTGGTTTGAGGATTGTCAGGCATCGTCGAATGTTGGCAGCTTGAGTTCGTTGAACGCCACCTCTAAGTCCCCAGTCCATACAAATTTCCTTTCCTTCCTCAGCAGCTGGAAAAATGGATGTACTTTCTGAGGGAACTCCGGCGTAAATTTTTAATCATAACTAACCATTCCGAGGTTACATCTCAGTTGCCGCTTCGATTTTTGTGTATGGAAATTCTTGATGGCACTCAACTTCCTTAGCAGTGGTTGGAGTGTTCCGTTATTAACTGTGCATCCCAAGCAAACGAATGAACTGCGGCTTATTCGGCACTTCTTATTGCTCAGGTTTAAGCCGGCTGCGTCGACTCGTTATAACACTCCTCGCAGTCTTTTTGCATGTTCCGACACTGTGTCATCTTCCTACAATGTTACTCCTTCCTGATCCTTCAGAACAAGAAGCAAGAGATGTCCGAAAGTGGCTTGAGTGTTACACAGGTCGAACAACATCCTTAAGAATTCGTAGTGCTGTTCGTTCACACAAAAAGCGGTTTTCGGTCTGTCTCTCTGTGCCACTAGTAGGTGCCAGTAGATCGAACGTAGGTCTATGAGAGGTATTATTTTGGATTCGTGCAAATGTGCAAACATCTATTCCATTTACTGCATCAAGAACGCGTCTTTGATTTTCACTCGATTCAACTCTTTGAAATCAAAACATAATCGGCAGGTCCCATTCGATTTCCTAGTCAACAGGATCGACGACAAAAATGACCTGTTTGTCCATTGAATTATCACCTTCTCCACCATCTCCTTCAGCTGTCTCTCCATTTATGGAACCAACTTGAATGGTATCCTACGGTATATTGATCTGAATTCCGCGTCCGACTGTAAGTCTATCAAATGTTCCATCCATGTACAGAATCCGCACTGATTATCCGCATTAGTGAATAAGTGAGCGAACATACTAACACATTGCTTGATGGCTGAAAGCAGATATTCTGGTAAGGATTTCGCAACGACGCTGTTCACTCGGCACTGCTTCTTGGACTGTTCTGTGTAAAACTTCATGTCATCACCATCAACACTCAGCACGTTCTTCTCCAGATCTACGTTTGCCTTCAGTCGACACAACACATCGGCACCTATTACCGTTTCTCTCATGTTATCACTTACTAATATTGCATATCGTAGCCTGGTGACACCTATCTGAATTCCAACATCCCGAGCCCTTGATACCTTCAGCGCCGTCCCTCTGACCATGACCACACTCCAGTTCCCGGACTTAATAATCAATACTAGTGCTTTGGTTGTAATTGACGTCCCGATCCCCCTGTCTAGTATCACATTCTTTCGTTCTCCCTCGATCAGAGCTTTTACCCGTGGAACGTCCCCATGACAACCCGTTACCACTGGAAAACAAGAAGAAAAACGTCTGTTAGCATACTGGCGGACATAGTTTACCACTCCGTTGCAAACAAAGCAACCAATAAGCTGTGATTCCTCACTTTCTTGTTTGACTTGTGGTCTTCTTGGTCCCATGTTTTTCTTCAAAACTTCCGCTGCTTTCGTCAGCTGCTCCACTTTCTCTTCGAGCTGTCTGACTTCCAGCCGTCAGACTTCTGTCTGTACGGATAGGCGTTGTGCAATTCCGATCAACCTTTCGATGTCCGTGATCCCACAGTTCTCGGCCATCTGAACCTTCTCCTTCAACTGTGGATAACCCGTTCATTCACTAGTCGGTCCATCGTCTTCTCGTCCGCTCCCGGCAGACTTAAATTCAACAGACGCAATAAGTGCTGGTGGTAGACCAAAGGGTCCTGTGTGTCACGAAGCTCGGCACCGCAGGAACAACCCACTGCTTGCTACTGGTCTCGGTCCTTAATAAATTCCTGAATCAATGCGGCCAATGCCCGCTGATACGATGTTGCCGCTTTTATCTGCTTACTGAACGCGTAGACAATCTTTGCCCGTCAGGTGAGCAGTGTTCCCAGCGCTGGCTTTTTACCCCGCTGGACGCAGCCATCACCTCAAATTCCGACACCCACTGGTACACTTCTCTATCCCTGACTGGGCTTGACCACGGCAACCTCCATGTGTTGTGTTCAAGGCACGGCACCAGTGTCGGAAAAAAGTCATTTACTAAAGCACGATCTTTATTGTCCAACTCACTCGTTTCCACGCCACGCGCACGTTCGCGTTTGTGGGCCTGTATTCCGATCCAAAAAACAACGGCAGTTTTCACTTGGACATCGTGTGCACTTTTACCTGATCTGTGTGTGGCTGACGCCATCTGACGGGGTTGTTTGCCTACCACTCCTCATCTGTTGATCTTATTTCGTTGAGCGACGCCTCGTCCGCTAGCCTGTGTTGTCCGAACTCCGCCCACTGTAGGATTTTAGACATGCCCTATTACCACGCTGAGGTATCCCACCGAGTGTTAGAATATTCGCACCTCCGACTTGGTCATCCACCACAGAACGTCCGACGATGCCTAAGGTAAATACGGTCATTTATCTTAGTTCAGTTCGGTTGTTTCTTAGTGGTCATCTGTTTTATGTGGTGGGCCAGTGAAACTGACCCATACCTGTTTCATTCCTAATAGGGTTCAATCAATATTAAGCCCTACAGGCACCAACAGCGGTGACTCAGTAGAATTACATACTGTATCGTCACATTTACGAGCGGTAGCCTCCTTTTCAGGTGCGTGGACGAATGAGTTGTTGGCCGCTGAAGGCGCGGTCAATCAGAGTGCAGCACGGGTGGCACGTGGTGGCACGGGTGTAAGGCACACAGGCGGCCTTGACGCGTACACAACGATACCCATCAGCCATCATTGCATGTTTCGCTGTCCAGTTTTCGTACGTGACACCCCTTTTTTAAGACAACACGAATCCGGGGCAATTATTTCACCTGTTTTCTGATAACAGCAATGAATGCCAAAGCTGCCGTAATCTAAGTGGTGTTCAATTCATGTCAACAGAAATTCTCTATTACTTTTCAATAATCTGTTATCCATTTAGCCTACTACTATCACATATTAATCGGCATTTTTTATACTTAAAATGGTTACTGCGACGTCTGCATCGTAGCAACACGCGCACACAACTACTGTCCAGATATTCACCACCTGTAATACGGTAATCATCAGTCGTCGCAGAGGTGGATGCCACCTGAAAATGAGCGCATCTGATTTCGACCCATCGAGCACGGACACCTCAAGACATGCAGGGTTACGACGAGGAGGTGGTACACATCGCCTGTTATTGTGAGAAGCTTGGTTACACAAACCGACATTCGCTTTTACGAAAGTCCGAGGAATAGTGACACTCTGGTTTCATACCAACACTCTCAACGAGTTCTTGATATACATTCCGTGAACCGACGAAGCATTATTCTGCGTTTCATCAACCCAAACAGATCACGTAGGGTCTAGTGTCAAGAACAATCGAAGAAAAAATCTGGAGAGTAAAGCGTGATTCTCGCTGTGTCATTCATGATGCCAGTAAGAGGTGAGATCCCAACGGAATTACGTACTGCTTCCTGAATCAACCAACGGTACTGGAATATACACAGTGATCGTCTTTCTTTATTAGGGCTATCATAAGACCAAATGTACTAAATACATCCCAGTTCATCTCTTTGGCGAGCACCCTACTACGAATGAGTAACAGTCTTCTTTTACTCAAAGAACTTAAGTCGATAAACCGTTGAGTTGAAAGTGTTAATATGATGGACGTTGAATTCCGATTCTCTGGATAGTAACGCTTGAGGCCGTCTCATGTACATCACGAACTTAGGCCTCGAGAGTTTTACACAATCAACTTTTCTATATCCATCAGCCCCACTGTTACTATTAATTCTACTGACCTCTGTGTGAAAGTTAAGCGGCGATGTGAACTGCAGCCTTAGCAACGAAATAGCCTCAACCCGGTCACAGAACACGTCAGCAGATTGTGTGCTGCAGCTTACACCAATGGGATGTGGCATTTCACAGCACACGTCAAGTTCTTGGCGGACCAAACGCATCTTAAACCAGGCCATCACAATCAGTCACAGCAGTCGGCAAAAGATTTTATCAAATTTACGTGATCCACTGGCAAGTAACACACCGATTTCTTCCCAACCCCATTACACCAGCTTGCTATCCTTCGTCGGTCGTTCTTAAGAGTACAATACGTTTGGGCACTCGAATATATAAATTTAACAAGCGGTCTGCATCGTTTCTACGAGGTAAAGTAGTATAACTGGAGGTGTGGTGGTAACTGATGGGCAGAAACGAGCTGCACCCATTTTTTGAAAGAAAGCCTATTCTGTGATGAGAATCGGTTCTTTTATTATAATGGACAAATAGTAGTAGAACATGTGATCAGGATGTCCTCAGTATTAAAAAAATTACTGCCTATATAATTTTTATTGTAAGAGAGGTTAAAGATGACGTCATTTAACTAGCTTACTAAAGTGGATATCAAAATGTTAGCTAGAACCACTCCCTGCAGACTACATACTGCTGAATCAGTAATGTGTCCATGAGATTTGTCTTGAAAATGAAAGCTGGTGTTATAGATGTACAGTATATCATTCTTTTCACGTTTGTAAAGCGGAATTTTCGAATGATGTTACCTTGAACCTAGAGTCAAAGGGTTACTGAGTGTGTGTTCGTCCACGATATTAAGTCCACCAAGCTCGTTGAGTTTCTGGCAAATTGAACTGTCCAGCTACATTTCAATTCGTAATGTAGCTAAAACTATCAAAGCAGTAGCTTTCGTCAGAGACGAGTTTTACGCCGTTTATAAAGGAGAAACTGGAATGTGAGCTGGATATTAGTAAAAGTTTGAATGCAGATGGATGCGATTTCCTCCTTGAAGAAGAACTGTGTGTTGATTAAGTGAGCATGATGGACACAACCCCATTTCAGCAACCGGGTATCCATCTCGGCGTCATTGTCTTTCTGCCGAATATGTGTAGTTGGCTTCTAGTTGAAGTTTTGGAAAGACTTCTTCGAAAACTTATGAAACCTTTGTCTTAGTTTCCTACTTGACCCATCACTTCTTATTCAAGCATGGCGGTGCTTTTTTAGAGGCCGTTATATGTCCGAAACATTTTAGTCCAACTCCTTAGGAACATTACGATCATTGCTTATCGCATTACTCGCTGACTTTTAGCACTGCTTATAATGCTGCGTATAGATAAATCATTCTATAACCTCTGATGGCCATGGAAGTGAACACTTCTAAATAAAAATCGCATAAGGTTAATTCGAAAATTTAGTGCGATTCATTTGCTATACGCAAGGCTTCCTAAGCGTCCCTCTTGGTAATAGACAGTATAATGCTTCTTGTTGTAATTCAACTGTATACTCATGACTTTTGGTACAGTTTTTCGAACTTACTTTGGAACTCGTTTCTGGCTCCCCGTGGTCTATGAAGCAGTGAATATTCTCAGAATGACAAAAATGAACCCACCTACACTCCCTCCTGGCATGTAGAACGGAATCATCATTAAGTTCACCAAGGTGTGCCGAAATGATAATCAGGCTCAATCACGCATTTACCTCAGTCGTAACAGGCTTGTTGCTGGTAATTTACATATCCGAAGAGTGCAGACCCACACACTCTGACTTTAACGTTATCTCAAACTTGCCATAAACCGTCTGCACTACTGAAGCTTTTGAAACGACGGGAAAATGTTACTATTTTTCTGACCCCGCTAATTGCATGTGACACTTTTCATACAGCTAAGTACAGTCTGTCACCATGTACAGTCCAGGTCTTATACTACCGTTCACGTGTATTTCTATCATAGTTGCATTACAAATCGTCTGTTATACTTAACAGATGTCTGGTATCAATAATATGGATGTGAACAAAACGAAACCAATCTGCATGTGTTATCGATATTTCAGATGTGTCTTAGTTTTACCACGCACTATTGCTCAACACTCCCACTACCCGTTAGAAAACATGTATTTACTCAACCAAAATTATCGCCTTCGAAGCAGCTTGTCTGAGCTACAGCCACAAATGGGACGCTTGGCTTGCAAGCAACACTCCCTCGATGTCTGGGCTTGTCAAATTTGTGACGCTTTGAAAAAGTTACTAGCGACTACCTTATCAGTTGATAGCTGCAAGCGTAGTCTTGATGCACACATTTGGGAAAACAAACCATCGACAGTTAGTCTGCCAATCAGAAGCATTCCGATGGGATGGGGTTGCGCGTAGCTTTTCACAGTTTCCACTGATTAACTGTACGCTGAAGTCCGCTTGCTGTTTACGTTGACAGGGTTTTGGCAGATTTTGCTTTCATGAAAACACTTAACGTTTCTTCTTAAGATACTTTTTAATCGCTGCTTCTCCTGATAACTGTTACCGAAACCATTGTACTCTCAAGTGGCGTCCTTTCTAAACTGTTAACTATAGAATCAAATTTACACGAACCTTTCCAGCTTCTAATCTCTGCACTCGCTTTGTATCCTATGCAGCACATTTAAAACAAAACGGTAGCTTTCGCTATGGCTACAACAGTACTGTATACGTCATATTCTATTCTGCATTAGGGCACACAAACATACTAATCAAGTCGGTTAATGCTAGCTGCTAACGCAACCCTATGAAGTGAGGCAGTTCCTGAATTGTTGATAAAACAGTAAGTTGTATATGGCTGTTTTTTATCACCTTCCTTACGGATCATCAACGACATACAAATTAATATTTGTTTAGCCGTCGGTTGTAATAGCTATGGAGAACAAATATTGCGGGCAAAATTTATCATCATTATATTACAGCGGGCCCATAATAATAATGATATAAAAACAGCCCTTCAACCCATGCGTCCCGGAGTTGACCACCGAACAAAACACTTTGAGAATGTCAAAGAATGTTTTGTGTCATCACAATCTACAATTTAATATATATGCATTTATTTGAACTGATCACAAGAGGTTGTTAACCACAGAACTCTTACTGATCGCCTATGCGAAAAAAATGTTTGTAACACTGTTGAATTCACTGAAGTACGTGTATTTCACAACTACCACAGCTATGAGATTGAATTACTTCGTCTGGTTTGTTTAAAGTGTTCCCGGTTTTTTCTCTGCAGTTCCATTGACCATAATCAGAGTCGTAGCTGCTAGCTGACCCAGCTGCGTTTTGTTGTCCGACAGGCTAATATTGGCTAGCAGCTCGCGAAGCTCTTGTGAAGTCATGTAAACCCACTCTCCGGCGTCCTCCTCATCTTTGGGTAGCGAAGTGTCTGTACCCTGAACCGATTTTTCCGTGGCCTGGGGTACGGGTTCTTGCGTTGTGGTTCGGGCCACAAAGGCCAAGATGGACGCTATCATTATCAGAGACAGTGGATTCAAATGAGCCATTTGGTTGAAGTTTCTAATGTGTTTGGAGAGTCGGACAGAATGTCTGAGACCGACGCTTAAATACGCAATACGTTGGACCTTCTGACTGGTAATATTAGTGCACGGTTCCGATTGCATAATTTATTATCATAAATCGTGAGATCTTATTTCTAAGCTCAGCAATTTTCAACCCGTATTAGACCCACTAAACAACGTTGATCAATGTGTGCGAAGTGATTTATTGCTTACATGACACGTGTATAGTTCCAGGGGGGGAAGTACGGGCACGTGGAAGAAATGACACCCAACTCAAAGTACCTGAGGTTTCAGCTTAACCTGTTCCGTTCTACGTGTATTAATCAGTGAAAAAGCTCACACGCGACAAACACCAAACACTACATTTTACGCGTCAAAAACCCCTATTCGGATCACTTGCTGGTTCGACAAGTCGACTTTGATCTCTTGTGCAGCATTGGAATGCTGCTTAGGCAACGTTAATATCTTTTGATTTGTAATATTTAACTAAAAATGTTAGTCTGAAAAATCGCAAATAATAACACACCACTATCGAGCTATCACGGTTATTGTAACCCGATGTTTTTACCGTACACAACCCAAAAATATAGTTCATAATCATCAACTGCAGCAACACATCGTTTATGGTTAACTAGCATAAAATCAACAAAGAAAAATCGAACTCTATTGAACAAGAAAAAAGGGATTACTTAACTGCTAAAAATAACTAGGTTGGTATTCGAACACTTCATATCAAGGTGCCTATAACTTGCAAACAACAACTGAACCGTAAGTGAAAGTAAGGCATCAGCAGCAGCACCGTTTTCTTACCTGCCGGTCAGTAAGATCACTATCCAACACTAAATCTAAGTAACCCCAGCAGTCTTGCGAAAGCACTTTACATTTTGAAGCTGAAAAACACAATGGAAAGTTCTTGACAAAGCGTGAATTAGCTTCTAGCTTTGTCTGTGCTGATTGAAGACTGGAATACAGTAACATCAGGTGATAGTCTAGCCATTTTTCAGTGCTCAAGTGACTCAGATATGTTATGCTTGAAGTTGAACCAAGCCCATTCGGATCCAAAGCTGACGAGAAAAAACGAAGTGAATGACTGTCTTCTGTACCTGGACATTCTAGTTACTTAAAGATCAGGTGGCAGTGTAGGGAGATCCGTCTACAAGAAGCTTACTTGGACAGGCTGGTATATGTATTTTGAAAGCTTTTCAAAAGAGGCTGGCTGGAAAGTCTATCAGAATGCGAACGTTGCAATCAAATATGAGTGGTGTTCAACTTGAAAAGCATTTGTCCGGTGTGATATAAGAGAAGATTAGTCAGGAGGTTATTCTACAGAGCACGAAGGGTTTGCACACAGGACAACCTGAAGCCAGCTAAGCTCACTGACGGACATTACAGGTCAGTGGATATTCCTTGCAATTTGTTAGAAAGTACAGCAGAGACATTATCACGACAGTAGAAGTAACGGCGGTGCCGAAGAAGACACTGTGTTCAGAACTCTTGTTTACAGAGGACAGCTGGTCAACAATGACGAGGATGAGTCTAACGGCCGCTGCATCCAGGACTTATAACGCTGCAAAACTGTGTATGGTACAGTGAACCAGAATTCGACCGGTTTCCCCGGCAATCCGTGCAGCATGGGTTCGTTTGAAGGGCAAACAGACAACTAGCTGTTTGTAGCAAGCAACGTGTTCCCAAATGACTGGAAACTCTGTTAGAAACGCCAGACGCTTGTGTAGCTGCTGACGGACTGCATCCAGCGTCATCGGTTTCAAGGCACATAATCAAAACTGAACACAGAGTCAACGTTTCTGACGCATTCCCCGTGATTTTTCGGAGCAACTGGAAACGCGTACTACACTTTGTTGATGCTTTGGTTATCAGACGTCACAGTCCCCCCTGTGTGCTTAAGAACAATTTGTGTTGACGTTCCGTCTACCCTGGTGATCTGTATTCTCACGATTTTTCCTTGCATCCGCCTGTTTAATCCTGCAAAAGTGACTTCCACCCTGTGGAGTTTTGACTACTTTAAACTTAGTTGCTTGTCCATGTATGGTCAGAGTATGCGAAATGTTACTCCGGAGAACATCATATAAGTTGTGTCTCCTCAATGTTTTATTTAAATTCATCAAGAGAACGAACCGTTTCAGTCAACACTTTCAACATTATAGCCGAGATCATTCAGTCTTCCATTAGGCAGAAGATCCAGGCAGGCATCTTTTGAATGTTCCAACCTGTCCCCTATTTGTTCGGGTTTGACGAAGTTGTGGAAAATAACAACCAAACAGGTTACACTTACGTTACACTTCGTGCTGAAACTCTTAGCCAGTTCTCCATAGAACCTAACCTGAGCTGAAATATGAGAATAAAGCGCAGAAAGTATGTTCACATTCTTGTTCAGCATATCCACACGGTCAAGTCACTGAATGGAACGCACCCTCACAACTGAGATTAACGACAGCCGTTGGTTAGCGGTACGTGGGACCCCGTTCACGAACTTGTCAGAGTTAAAGTTTGACGAGGACACCCGCTTCCAGGACGAACCCTTTGTCCTACCCTGGTGCGCATCTCTCTAAGGCTAGGGCGGTGTTCGCTTATCTGAAGCACCCGTAGTAACAAAGAGGTGTCTCTCTGAAACGTAAGGGTCGCGTATATCAGGCAACAGTGAGGGCGGCATTTCTTTGCGGTAGCAAAACTTGGTCGCTGAGAGTAGAAGACGTAAACCGTCTTCATGTATTTGACCACCGATGTCTGCGTTCAGTCGCTCCTATCGAGTGGCACTAGCGAGTAATCAACGGGGAGGTTAGAAAGCGGGTGTTTGGTACTGATTGTCAACCGAGATCTTTTGTGCAGTCCTTAAATTTACACAGACTTAGATGGTTAGGTCATGTATTAAAGATGCCAGCCAGTCGTCTACCACACCGTACACTCTTTGCCGACACTGCAGCCGACTGGCACAAGGTGCGAGGTGAACAGATGATGACGTGGCGCAGACGAATGAACTCGTTCTCGACGGGGGTGATCCTTGTAGATCGGCTCGTCTCTCGGGCTGGAGCTCGCCTGACTCAGAGAGTCGGTGGCTGGAAACGTTAGGTGAGATGAGGGTTAATCGAATTCAGTGGCGTGAGTGTTGTCGTTGTTTGGCCGAGTTGTCTGTGGAGTGAGTGCCTCTACTGACGCGGGGTAGTGAAGGCCGTCGTCTTGTTGATGACGCTTTACTTTCACTTAAAGTTCACCGTTCTGTTTGCAAAGCGTAGGCACTTTGATGTTTTACGGCTGAACATGGACAGCTATTTTTGGTAGTTAGGTTCCTTCCGGCATTCATCTTTTTTCCTCTCTTCCCACACAAGGTTTGCTCTTCTTCTTCCTCATGATTATGTGGCAGTTGAGAATCAGTGAGGATCACTGATGTATTGTTACCTATGAGGATGATGACCCTAGCGTAGTCCTCCTGATCTACAGTGAGCTGACGAACCACAATGGTGCTAGAACTCTAGTTATGATTGGAGTCGGACTATTTGCCCCTTACCGTCCCCGTGATTTTTGCCAGAGCCTCTTCTTGAATATGAGGATTATTATCGATCGGAACTCACAGAGTGGGATGTTCTTCGTAGTTCACTTTAGTTCAAACAACTGAGTCAAGGCCTCTATTCATAATCCCCCCACCCTCTTTTCACAGTGTCGATACGAGGTCATCTGGACCAGCCGTTCTACCGTGTTATTTTATCTAAAATGAAATTGATGGAAAGTGGAGATGGACAACCCCAACACAAGCAGCTGTTGGTGGTGAAAATGTCAGACAATTCCTTTCAGACCCTAACTTAGGCTGAAATATGGGAATAGAACGCCGACAGTATGTTCATGTACTGTGTTGGTATATTTCATATGTCTAAGACACTCTGTTGGTTTAAACTGATTGATTGAATTAAACGCATCTCTATAACCGAGAAAGACGGTCATTTTTGGTCAACGATATGTATGACATTATTCCTAAGTTTGAATGCAACAAGGAAATTTGATTAATACATTCTCGCACAACAGGAACTTCTGCATGTACTTCACGAATGCCTGCCCCCTTGGCTACAGTTAGTGAACGAAGAATACCGTATACCAGGAACCTAGTAATGACTAGAGTCAAGCTATTTCCTCTATAGTTTTCATAAGAACTCCTTGATCTCTTCTTGAATATATTGTGAGTTTTCTGCGACAACACAGTAGTAGCAGGAGGCCAGCTAAATAGACCGTCAAAGTGTTCCACCCAGAGTTGCAACCCTCTGGATTTATTCCGGATAAATATGCCATCTGTCTCTCTCATAAATTCACTGACTCACTGTCACCATGGTCCGGTAGCACAGATGAGCATGGGTTACAAGTTACCTTGCTGTCCTACACAAATCTTGGTGACCAACAAGGTTTCTGTTTATTACCATCTAGTAGTGTTCAAAATGTAAGATTTACAGGTTCATCGAGCAACGAAAGTCATTTATTAAAATAGGATCTTTATAGTCCAATTCACACGTCCCCACTTGACACGCGCGCTTACATTCTTCAAGCGGAATTCCAGTCCATAACACAGCGGCGATTTCCACTTGAATGTCTTGTACACTTCTGCCTGGTTTTGTGTGTGTTGCTGACGCTTTCTGTTGAGGATTTTTGATTTACTGTTTCTCTTCCATTAGCCCGAGTTTGTTGAGTGATTGTTCGTTTGGTCGATCGTGTTACCCACCTCTCATCAGATGTGGGCTTTGGCCATAGCGCGCTACCGCGTTCAGATATTCCACTCATTGTCGGAATAATCCCTCCCCCTACTTGGCCATCAGTCAGAATGGTATGGCCCCGCAGTTTATATAGTGTAGTACAAGACATATGGAACAGAGTTACCGTCATCTAATGGGATTCAGTTACACTCCTCTTTTTTCACTTAGATCCCCTTTTTATCACCAAGTTCGCATATTCTGAGTGGCACACATATGGATACACACAGATGTTGATTGCATGAACACCATCGGGAGTTTCTCTAATATGTTTCCGAGCTTTTGGGATAGAGAGAGATACTCATATTTAACTGTTTGATATGTATACATCATCTGAAAAACAATGGTTTATACGAAAGGAAATGGCAGGATACATCCATGCACTTCTAATGTAGTTCCAGTTATTACGACTCACAAACCATGCAAGTATTTCCTCAGATGCCGCTTTAGCCGTATTTGTCATCCAAGTGCCACTTAGGTCTGTCAGACACCTTCTTCTTCCCCATCGTAAGCCGTACTCTTATTGAACTTGTTCTGACAGAAGTAGGAAGTATTACAATCAATAAAATGTTGGTTGGCTAAAATCTCAGGTGGTTTATCCAAATCGCATGTTTCAGTGTTGGTCCATGAACAGTTAGTGAGTTGCGGTCGGATCACTTTCTCTTTGAGTTCACGCGGTTATTGGTTAGAACAAGCTGTCCATCTGATCAGATGTTCATTGTTAGACGAAGGTCATAAACAACTGCTAAATAGACTTCACATAAACCAGCAAACTGCATGGTGGCCAAGGCACTAGCTAATATCTTCTCAAAGTTATTATGATGTTCCACATGTTGACAGATATCATAAGAAGCTTCCGACAAGACTGTTAATCAGATGGGTATAGGGTTCACACGACTGGAGTTGACTGCAATCTCTGCAATGCCATTTGACTATCTACTGATTCCTTAATCGATATTCAGAGAAGTCCAGAAATATTTATTCGCGGTGGGAGAATCCGTTAGAAGAATTTAACTTCAAGTTTTTCAGTCAACTCAACATCTAACACGAATATTAGCCCAAAACATGTTAACAAGGGCGCGCCTCAAAATTCTGCTTCTGAACCAAGAACAGTTGCTCTCTTTGAAACCGCTTCCAGTACACCCTTTTGTAATGTGTTCAACGAAATGCAACTGAACCCTCCCAAGACAGACCGTTTATCAAAGGTCATTCAGGAAATCAGTATTATATTTCGTTTTATCATGTACAACTAAACAAGGACGGAACCAGTGAGAAATATGAGTCTAGGGATGAATACCCAGAATTGTGAAGTACGCCTTGACTTCTGTTTTGAAACTTATACAAAGTACTGGCTCGCACTGGTGACCCACCCTGTCTGTCCGGGCCGAACACGATACTGGCAAGCAACGCAGTAACCCAGCCTGCCCTCATTTGAAACGGTGTTTGTGGAGCCAAAGGGTTCCGTTTTTAGCATGGTGTGTGATCTGCTAAAGATCTGCTATTCAGGACAAACAGAGTCCACAATCATTTGACAGTCCAGTCACTTAATACTGACAACGATCACAGGGACACAACATCACAAGCGTATAACGTTCTAAAATGTCTCTCTACATCTGCTTTCGTCCTCGTTTCAGGCCACGTGTGATGAATGTAAATGTAAATTTTCTTGTCGTTAGTTAAAAAGCCTATCCGCTAGACCAGCGCACAGACCGCATCCGGCCTGTCACAAGTTGAACTACACATGCACATAGTTTATACAGAAGTCTAATACTATACTTCCTTAGCATGATCAATAAAGACGGGTGAAAAAGTGTTTATTTCCGATGGTGCGGTTGCCACGGTCGATTCATTGTTAAGGCAGGTGATGAAAGAGAACAAGATGAAGATTAGCCATCGGATCAATATAATTATAAAGTGTATCAAACGAACAGTAGGCTACCTAACTGATCACGCCCAAAAAGCATAGACTTGCTCCAGTTGTGCTGAATCTTGTCATCTACATGAGCATGGGTGAGAGAAGGTTGTAAACCACTCAAGATTAAGGAGATGCCAGGCGTGGACAAACTGCTTTTATGAGCAAAAAATTGGGCTAGGTAATATAGTGGCGATTGCACTAGCCGTTGCCAAAATCCGCTATCTGACCCCCTTGAAATGCTCGACTGGAACCTTGTATGCCACCCGAAGTGTTCTCGTCAGGTCTACTTTGTGAATGCTGACGACACTATGTGACACAGTGGCGCTGGTGGTTGGCATTGTGGATCAGGTGCAAATCTAACCTAGATTACACTACGTAGTCAGTGTAGGCAAGCGTTTAGTCGTTTGACCAATATAGTCTTCCACATAATGGTAGCAACGTATGCACAAACAATGGCAGCGAACAGGTAACGTGGCTTTAAGACTGATTCTGGGCATAAGCTTCGAGTTGGACCAACTACACAAAAATATAGCCAAGAATGTGTGTGTTCAGTGGGTGTCTTCTTTGAACGGGAGTAAGATGAACATAGAATTCTATTCAGAACAAGAAATGAAGTCCCGAGGTGACGTGACGGCCTTGTTTCATGCAATGAATCCGTAAGAGTAGCTGTTTTCTTGTGGCTTATTAGTGAGAAAATGGAATTTGATCCCCTAACACAGCTTCCAACCAGATTTTTCCGGAGCGGAACGTTAAAGAGTGGACCGAGTTCAATTGTTGTTTAAAGAGAACAAAACTGTGGGAAATAATGTGTCGATCAGTCCACATTTTGCACGAAGTTTTGAAAACGACCGAATCGAGTATTATTAGGCCGTGTACCCCAGTGTTTGTCCATAAGATCAGTTAGGCAAGACTTGGCAACTCCTTTGGCCTTGGGGGTTCACAGTCCTCTCACCGACACCCACACAGACAACTAACCTCTGTGCCAGAACAGTGAGTGATGAATTCTCATGTAGTGCTCGTTACCTCGAATTCGGCTAGTTAGATGTCTTAGTTCCGTTTTGGATGTAATTCATATGGTTTTACTAATTACTAAATGCGTATGGAAACAGTTCGATCTGAGTAAAACTTCAATAATCCGTCTTGTTCTGTCCGACTCAAGAAGTTTACAGTTGCCCTTGCAGATTTCGTACAAAATCTACTGACCGTGGATTCTATCAACTTTACATATCTTCTGCAAGCTTCATATTCCTTGCTTCGAAAAATGAGATGAACCTTGATCAATACACGCAATTCTAATATCGCTAAAATGGACGAGTTTGCGCTAGTCTTGAAAGTGACATGACTAATGGCATATTGCCTGATTCAGGTTGGTCTAACTCTTGTCCTGTTTATGTGCTAGCTGCACAACCAACTATATCACTGGAGAGGAGAGAATAGACTCGCTGCTCATTAATAGTAATTCGAGGATTAACCGAAATTAAATTTCAAAAACGTTGTATTCTTCATCAAACTTCACTGATTTCGCTTGACTTCCGGTGAATTGATTATGCTGAACGGTGTGATAGGTATTTGGTATCCTTGAGTAAAACAAGTCTCTCTAACATATTTTGTCGTACTCCGTAAATACATCATTGAAAGAAATTCATAATTCCAGACTTTGTCGGGCGGCTTAATCATGAATAGCTTCTTTCAGCAACCACTTCTTGTAATTTTATGATCCTGATGAATAACGACGTAACCGAAAGTACTTAAATTTCACTGTTTACACGTAACTTCTAATCGTCATAGGCCAGGCCACGTTTCTTAAGACAATCTCGTTCTGAGTTACCACTCATTAAAACTAGGCTTTTCAGGAATCCACCTCAACGGAAGACAACAACAGGACGATTGTGCTCTAACGCAACCATCAATTGAAACTCATGAGAAGGTGTTCATTCAAAGTACTCCGAAAATTTTTCGTTTAAGTATAAGCACATTTTGGAGAGCTAGAGGGCACAGAAACATCGTTCAGAAAGTTAGGAAACACTAGACAGAAAGGTGCTCGTATGAAGGTTAGTGGAATCAGCAGCTCCAAACCGGATAAACAGGATCTGATGTTCGGTTATTGAAACAAAACTCGTATCAAATTTTAGTTTGTCTTCAGGTAGCCCAAGTGATTTGAGTGAACAGACCAAGGTTGGTGATAATAAACATGAGTTGTACGGAAAGAGATAACGACACCAAGAATTGTCTATAACGAAAACGGACACATGCGGCATGGTTGTGCGTAGTCAGGAATTTGCTTAATTCTAAGTTAAACGTTACTGACACTATATCGCATCTTTGTAATCAGACAGAACTTCTGGCTAGTTTTTTTTCGAGCAAGAATACTGGACTTGAGTTTTGTTCTTGTGGGGACTCCTTAGTAGTGCACATCCTTGTCAAACTGAATTTAATCAACCTCCGACTACTCGTTACTGTTGCTCAGCTGGTTCAACGAGCTCGGAGATTTCGGTCGTATTGGTTTAGCGGACAACAGCTGTGTAACTCGTCAGCAAAATCAAACAAGCTGATTACTGCTCACTAGCTAAAGTGACTGAGCTCTCATTTGTGATAATTCCGTTGGGCCCAATGTGAAATCGGTGGCGCGGTGGTTAACACGATTGACTCAGCAAAGTACGGCCGGAATTCAAATCCTAGCCGTGGCAGAGGTATTCACTAGTAATGAGTTCTAACAAAAGAGGAACTTGAGCGTAGAGTTTCGCTTCGAAATAATCTGGCCGAAAATTATGGATGAATGAGAAAACTTCGATCAGCTATGTGTGACGTTCAATCTGAGACTTACTGTATGTATATTACCCATCATGAACGAAAAACACGCACTCAAACTCACTGATTGTCTTTGTCGTTATCCAGTCGATTTCTGATTCGGACGCCCACCTATGGTCCCCCGTGTGCTAAATGATTGGAGGTTTTTCCTCTTTCTCGTGAAAATTCAGGGGAGCTGGTGAGGGAGAAACGTCCCTCATTATGCGTATTCCTATAACCTGCTACTCACCGATGGTATAAGTAGTTCATCACCTTTGAACATATACTGGAAGAAACACATAGCATGTGTTAGCTGGCTATGACATAAGGAGAAAAACCTGTTGCTTTAGCTTCCTACTTGGTGCATGGAATTCGATGAAATTCTTTTGGTTGGTTAGCATATTCGTTAGGTTATCGACAATAGCCAGCAAAAAACCAGCCACTGGCCGGCACAATTAGAAAACAACAAAAGCAGCATCATAATTATGTTTATTATTGTGCTCAGTGCACAGTGATTGAATGCGCAGTTCATCAACGTGTTCTGTGTGCTCAATTTTCGCCACTGAATAACAGTCACTCTCATGTGTATGATGTTCATGTCTTCTATTCCTTATGATGATTCCATGACAGCCTTTACGTCCGCGCCTTTTAGTTGCCTAAGTTCCTCCTCAGTTTTTCTCCACATTCCGAGCAATTAATACTGGATAGCACCTTGACCTTTATCACGATTGTGGAGAATGTACAGTTGTAAGTTATTAAATAAATAAGATTTCCTCACACTTCATCAGCCTGCTTTATCCGAAACTCTGATAAACTGAAACCCCCCACCGCATCTTCAAATATTTTTTGTGAATAAGTGGCGTTGCGTATTCGATGGAAAACGCAGTTACCCACATTTGTGCCCATTTACCCTGGACCTCTGAACAAACATTGGCAGTCGCATTCCGCAATTTTTCTACAGTTCATTAGATCTGAAAACATTTTGGGAATTTTAACAAAAGCTTTCAGACCCCTATAACCGTAGGACTTCAGGTTCCCAGCATGGGTTTGAAAAAGTTTGAAAGTTAGGCACTGCCGAACAAGTTAAGGGCCCATCGCACAATAAAAGGACTTGATTACGCCAGCAATGCAACGAGGATTTTATGTAGACTTGTACACAATTCAACCAGCTTGTCATCACATTCTACCGACTGTCTCTCCCTCGTTTTCCCAGCCTGGCTGCCAGCTTTTATGGTAACTGTGTCCATAATTAAGGATGACCGCTAACAAAGGTGAGCACCTAGGATCACTGACTTTTAGTTTCACTGTACTGTCATTGAGTAAACGTGCGAGGAAACCAGGTGTGATGGGTATCCACATTCTTCAGACCTGGTTATGACATGGCAGGAATTTCATCGTGTCTATTGCCGCAACAACAATCAGTTTAACATCTTCTCGGGACATGTGACTGGCTTTTACTGAAATCCATATATGGACAACTGAAGTGGGAAAATCTTATTCCTAACATTCTTGAACCATGAGTTTTTTGGCTTGTGAACACGTTCACAAACAGATTGAAAGGGCTGACACGCTGTTTTCTCAACTGACCTACACCCACTGGCAGAAGTGATCAGTATAACCACCCTACTTAATTTTTGACAGTAGTTAAGAATGCAACACGAAATTAAAATTTCATATTCTTTTCACGTGCTAATTAAGGTTGCCAGGTGGGCAGTCTCTCCGTGAGTGTCAAAGAATACTTCATGCCAAAATGTAGGGAAGCTTAACAAGATTCAGAGTGCAACGCTGCGATTCTCTTGCTAACAGTGTATTATGTTGCTTAGCAGGGATACGAAAAGGAAACCAGCAACACTGTGCGTTATCCGTGGACTGTCACGCGAAAGTGTTCGGGGAGAGTAGAATCTAGTAAACTAATAGTTTTTGGGTGCTGAGCATTAGTAACACAAGATTATTTTGCTCAGAGAACACTGCAGTGTCTAAGCCTCCAGATTTTTTTTAGAAACCATGACAACAACGGTGTCCGCGTGACGGCTACACTACAGATGAAGGAATAGGGTGAGCAATCAAATGTAACGTAAAATGTGAACCCGTCAGGGCTATTGTCCATGTGTACAAGATGAATTGAAAACGATGTTGCACGGTGAGTTGCCAGAGTACATGTCACTATTTAACAGAATTACTTAGGTCATATGCTATCTAAAAGCTCACTATCTAGCTTAATCTAATTTGAAGCAAAATTGGCGCGATATAAACATAAAGAGAGAAGAAAGTTTGCAGAAGTTTGAGTGACGCATCATTCACTATTTGACTGCATGGCTGCGAACACAGTGTAGTCATCTGTGGCTATATAGCCAAATAAAACCATTTGCCAGTAGTTCAGAGGATAAAATTGCACATTCACAACGCACCACTGGAAGTCAACACTCATACCGATTTGATTAAAGTGCAATATGAGGACATCTACCAAACGGTAAACGGTTCCCATTACCAACGAAGGGTTGTGGTAGAACAAATAAATAAACCAACAGTAATTCAAGGCCACTTAGAATGTGATAGGCACAAAAAGTAACGTATCACGAGACAGTATAACAGTGACCGACTCTACATAACTCCCCCTTTAGAGCATTAAACTAAAGAAGACGCTTGATGAGGTGGGAAAAAGATAATGTATCAATAATGGCAATCTTCGTAGATTGTCGACCATATAACAGTTCGGCCAGAACGGGTGTGTGATGTACTCAGCCGGATGTGGGCGGTGGGAGCTGAGGAATGGTTACTGGTATCAAAGATGGATTGGGTAGACTGAGTGAGGTTTTGAGTCGGTAGACAGATATATGGAATCACAGTCAGCGTAAGCAACGGTTAATTTGTCAATCCTCGTTGAGTGACGTGTTACGATTTTATCGGCGAAGAAGTATTTGTTTTTGTGGTCCAGCACACACACACGGTTGGCGGAATCCGATTCGGATTAGCCTGTCACAGTGACCGAAGCCAAAGGACGCCCGCGCTTAGCCATCACTGCAATTGGCTTGCGCTGCACCAATTGCAGTTCCACCAACACACCACATATCCAGTGTAAACCCGAAGGAATAAGAC